>CM069151.1:2366396-2423126 GCA_035221665.1 Okamejei kenojei | reverse complement strand
CATAGAGGAGATAGTATTGGCTGTGTGTGTGAGCTGGCGGTGTGTGAGCTGGGTGGTTGTGAGATGGGTGAGTTATGAGTGTGGTGTGTGAGCTGGTGGTGTGTGAGCTGGGTGAGTGTGAGCTGGCGGTGTGTGAGCTGGTGGTGTGTGAGCTGGCTGGTGTGTGAGCTGGCGGTGTGTGAGCTGGGTGTGTGTGAGCTGGGTGAGTGTGAGTTGGCTGTGTGTGAGTGGCTGTGTGTGAGCTGCTGGTGTGTGAGCTGGCAGTGTGTGAGCTGGCTGTGTGTGAGCTGGTGGAGTGCGAGCTGGCTGTGTGTGAGCTGGGTGAGTGTGAGTTTGGTGAGTATGAGCTGGTGGTGTGTGAGCTGGGTGAGTGTGAGCTGTCTGTGTGTGAGCTGGCTGTGAGTGTTAGCTGGCAGAGTGTGAACTGGATGTGAGCTGGCTGTGTGTAGGCTGGCGGTGTGTGAGTTGGCTGTGAGTGTGAGCTGGCTGTGTGTGAGCTGGCTGTGTGTGAGCTGGCTGTGTGTGAGCTTGCTGTGAGTGCGAGCTGGCTGTGTGTGAGTGGCTGTGAGTGTGAGCTGGTGGTGTGTGAGCTGGGTGAATGTGAGCTGGCGGTGTGTGAGCTGGCTGTGTGTGAGCTGGGTGAGTGTGTGGGTGAGTGTGAGCTGGGTGAGTGTGAGCTGGGTATGAGCTGGCTGTGTGTGAGCTGGGTGAGTGTGAACTGGGTGAGTGTGAGCTGGGCGAGTGTGAGCTGGTGGTGTGTGAGCTGGGCGAGTGTGAGCTGGTGGTGTGTGAGCTGGGTGAGTGTGAGCTGGCGGTGTGTGAGCTGGCTCTGTGTGAGCTGATGTGTGTGAGCTTGCTGTGAGTGCAAGCTGGCTGTGTGTGAGTGATTGTGAGTGTGAGCTGGTGGTGTGTGAGCTGGCGGCGTGTGAGCTGGCTGAGTGTGAGCTGGTGGTGTGTGAGCTGACGGTGTGTGAGCTGGGTGAGTGTGAGCTGGTAGTATGTGAGCTGGTTGTGAGTGAGCTGGCAGAGTGTGAGCTGGTGGTGTGTGAGCTGACGGTGTGTGAGCTGGGTGTGTGTGAGCTGGCAGTGTGTGAGCTGGCTGTGTGTGAGCTGGGTGAGTGTGAGCTGGCGGTGTGTGAGCTGGCGGTGTGTGAGCTGGTGGTGTGTGAGCTGACGGTGTGTGAGCTGGTGTGTGAGCTGGTTGAGTGTGAGTTGGTGAGTGTGAGCTGGGTGTGTGTGAGCTGGGTGAGTGTGAGCTGGTGGTGTGTGAGCTGGGTGAGTGTGAGCTGGTAGTGTGTGAGCTGGTTGTGAGTGAGCTGGTTGAGTGTGAGCTGGTGGTGTGTGAGCTGGGTGTGTGTGAGCTGGGTGAGTGTGAGCTGGGTGAGTGTGAGCTGGCTGTGTGTGAGTGGCTGTGAGTGTGAGCTGGTGGTGTGTGAGCTGGCTGTGTGTGAGCTGCGTGAGTGTCAGCTGGCAGTGTGTGAGCTGGGTGAGTGTGAGTTGGGTGAGAATGAGCTGGTGGTGTGTGAGTTGGCTGTGTGTGAGCTGGTGGTGTGTGAGCTGGCTGTGTGTGAGCTGGCTGTGTGTGAGCTGGTGAATGGAGCTGGCGGTGGTGTGACGTGGGTGAGTGTGAGCTGGTGGTGTGTGAGCTGGCTGTGTGTGAGCTGGCTGTGTGTGAACTAGCTGTGGGTGAGCTGGGTGAGTGTGAGCTGGGTGTGTGTGAGCTGGGTGAGTGTGAGATGGCTGTCTGTGAGCTGTCTGTGTGTGAGCTGGGTGAGTGTGAACTGGCTGTGTTTCAGCTGACGGTGTGTGAGCTGGCTGTGAGTGTTAGCTGGCTGTGAGTGTGAGCAGGATGTGAGCTGGCTGTGCGTGGGCTGGCGGTGTGTGAGATGGCTGTGTTGTGAGCTGGCTGTGAGTGTGAGCTGCTTGTGAGTGTGAGCTGGCTGTGAGTGTGAGCTGGCTGTGTGTGAGCTGGGTGAGTGTGGGCTGGTGGAGTGTGAGCTGGCTGTGTGTGAGCTGGCTGTGTGTGAGCTTGCTGTGAGTGCGAGCTGGCTGTGTGTGAGTGGCTGTGAGTGTGAGCTGGTGGTGTGTGAGCTGGGTGAATGTGATGGCGGTGTGTGAGCTGGCTGTGTGTGAGCTGGGTGAGTGTGAGCTGGGTGAGTGTGAGCTGGGAATGAGCTAGCTGTGTGTGAGATAGGTGAATGTGAGCTGGGTGAGTGTGAGCTGGCTGTGTGTGAGCTGGGTGAGTGTGAACTGGGTGAGTGTGAGCTGGGCGAGTGTGAGCTGGTGGTGTGTGAGCTGGGTGAGTGTGAGCTGGCGGTGTGTGAGCTGGCTGTGTGTGAGCTAGCTGTGTGTGAGCTGATGTGTGTGAGCTTGCTGTGAGTGCGTGCTGGCTGTGTGAGTGATTGTGAGTGTGAGCTGGGTGAGTGTGAGCTGGCGGTGTGTGAGCTGGGTGAGTGTGAGCTGGGTGAGTGTGAGCTGGGTGAGTGTGAGCTGGCGCTGATGTGTGAGCTGGTGGTGTGTGAGCTGGCTGTGTGTGAGCTGGTGGTGTGTGAGCTGGCTGTGTGTGAGCTGGCTGTGTGTGAGCTGGTGGTGTGTGTGCTGGCTGTGTGTGAGCTGGCTGTGTGTGAGCTGGGCTGTGAGTGTGATCGCTTCTGTGTGAGTGATGTGTGTGAGTGGCTGTGTGTGAATGGCTGTGTGTGAGATGGGTGCGTGTGAGCTGGTGCTGTGTGAGCTGGAGTGAGAGTAGTGTGGAGATGGCTGTCCTGTGAGCTGTTCTGTGTGTGAGCTGTCTAGTGTGTGTGCTGGGTGAGTGTGATGCTGGCTGTTGTTGTGAGCTGACGGGTGTGCGAGCTGCGGTTGTGGAGTGGTGGATAGCTGGCTGTGAGTGTGAGCTGGGGTGAGTTGAGGAGCTTGGCGGGTTCTGTGAGCTGGGTGAGTGTGAGCTGGTGGTGTGGTGAGGCTGGGTGAGTGTGAGCTGGGTGGTTGTGTGAGCTGCGGTGTGAGTGTGACCTGGCTGTGTGAGTGTGAGGCTGGCTAGTGAGTGTGAGCTGGCGGTGTGTGAGCTGGGGTGAGTGTGAGTCTGGGGTGAGTCATGAGCTGGTGGTTTGGTGTGAGCTGGTGGTGTGTGAGCTGGGGTGAGTGTGGTGGCGGTGTTGGTGAGTGGTGGTGTGTGAGCTGGTGGTGTGTGAAGCTGGCGGTTGGTGTGAGCTGGCGGATGTGTGTTGAGCTGGGTGAGTGTGAGTTGGCTAGTGTTGTGAGTGGCTGTGTGTGAGCTGTAGGTGTGTGAGCTGGCAGTTGTGTGAGCTGGCTGTGTGTAAGCTGGTGGGGAGTTTTGGCGAGCTGGCTGTGTGTGAGCTGGGAGGGTGAGTGGTGAGTTTGGTGAGTATGGCTGAAGTGGTGTGTGAGATGTGTGAGTGTGAGCTGTCTGTGTGTAGCTGGCTGTGAGTGTTAGCTGGCAGAGTGTGAAATTGAACTGGATGATGAGCTGGCTGTGTGTAGGCTGGCGGTGTGTTTGTGGTGAGTTGGCTGTGAGTGGGAGCTGGCTGTGTTGTGAGCTGCTGTGATGTGAGCTGGCTGTCGTAGTGGCTTGCTGTGAGTGGCGCTGGCTGTGTGTGAGCTGGGTGAGTGTGAGCTGGTGGTGTGTGAGCTGGGTGAGTGTGAGCTGGCGGTGTGTGAGCTGGCTGTGTGTGAGCTGGGTGAGTGTGAGCTGGGTGAGTGTGAGCTGGGTGTGAGTGTGAGCTGGGAGCTGGGTATATGAGCTGGCTGTGTGTTGTTTTTTGGGGGGGGGGGGTAAAAAAAAAAAAAGGCTGGGTGAGTTGTGAACTTGGGGGTGAGTGGAGCTGGCGAGTGTGAGTGGTGGTGTGTTGAGTGGAGGTGAGTGTGGAGATGGCGGTTGTGTGAGCTGGCTCTGGTGTGAGCTGATGTGGTGTTGAGCTTGCTGTGAGTGCAAGCTGGTGTGTTGGTGAGTGATTGTGGAGTGTGAGCTGGTGGGTGTTGTGAGCTGGCGGCGTGTGAGCTGGCTGAGTGTGAGCTGGTGGTGTGTGAGCTGGCGGTGTGTGAGCTGGGTGAGTGTGAGCTGGTGGTGTGTGAGCTGGTTGTGAGTGAGCTGGCAGAGTGTGAGCTGGTGGTGTGTGAGCTGACGGTGTGTGAGCTGGGTGTGTGTGAGCTGGCAGTGTGTGAGCTGGCTGTGTGTGAGCTGGGTGAGTGTGAGCTGGCGGTGGTGTGAGTGGGTGAGTGTGAATGGGTGAGTGTGAAGTGAGTGGGCGAGTGTGATCGCTGGTGGTGTGTGAGCTGGGTGAGTGTGGAGCTGGCGGTGTGTGAGCTGGCTGTGTATGAGGCTAGCGTTGTGTGGGAGGCTGGATTGTGTGTGAGTTGCTGTGAAGTGTGGCTGGCTGTGTTGGTGAATGATTGTGATAGTGTGAGCTGGGTGAGTTGTGAGCTGGCGTGTGTCGGTTGTGTGAGTGGGTGAGTGTGAGCTGGTGTGGAGTGTGAGTGGGTGAGTATGAGTGGTGGTTGTGTGAGTGGCTGTGTGTGCTGGCTGGGTGAGTGTGAGCTGGCGGTGTGTGTGTTGCTGGCTGATGTGGAGAAGCTGGTGGTGTGTGAGCAGGCGGGTGTGTGTGCTGGGTGGAGTGTGAGCTGGTGGTGTGTAGAAGCTGGTTGTGAGTGAGCTGGCTGAGTGATGAGCTGGTGGTGTGTGAGTGAAGGATTGTTGGAGCTGGGTGAGTGTGAGGCTGGGTAGTGTGTTGAGCGTGGTTGTGAGTGATCTGGCTGGTGTGAGCTGGTGGTGTGTGAGCTGAGGTTGTGTGAGGCTGGTGTGTTTGTGAGCTGGGTGAGTGTGATAGCTGGTGTGTGTGAGTGGCTGTGAGTGTGAGCTGGTGGTGTGTGAGCTTGGCTCTGTGTGAACTGGGGTGAGTGTGAGGCTGACGGTGTTGTGTGAACTAGACGGTTGTGTTGTGAGGCTGGGTGTAGTGTGAGCTGGGTGGAGTGTGAGCTGGTGCAGTGTGAGGAGGCTGTGGTGTGAGCTGGTGGTGTGTAGCTGGCAGTGTTGTTGCGCTGGTCCTGTGTGAGCTGGGTGAGTGTGAGCTGGCGTGAGTGTTGTGTGAGCTGGGTTGGTGTGTGGCTAGGTGGTTGTGTGAGCTGAGGGTGTTGTGAGCTGACGGTGTGTGAAGCTGGTTTGAGTGTGAGTTGGTGTGAGTGTGAGGTGGGTGTGTGTTGCTGGGTGAGTGTGAGGCTGGTGGTGTGTGAGCTGGGTGAGGTGTGAGATTGGTAGTGTGTGAGACAGGTTGTGAGTGAGCTGGCTGAGTGTGAGAGGATGTGTGTTGGCTGGGTGTGTGTGAGTGGCTGTGTGTGAGCTGGCTGTGTGTGAGACTATGGGTTGAGTGTGAGCTGGGCGTAAGGGAGTGTTCAGCGGCAGTGTGTGAGCTGGGGTGAGTGTGAAGTTGGGTGAGATGAGCTTTGGTGTGGTGTGACGTTGGCTTGTGTGTGAGGCTGGTGGTGTGGTGAGCTGGTGTGTGTGAGCTGGCTGTGTGTGAGCTGGGTGAGTTTGAGCTGGCGGGTGTGTGGTGCTGGGTGAAGTGTGAGCTGGTGGTGTTGTGAGCTGGCTGGTGTGAGCTGGTGGTGTGTGAGCTGGCGCTGTGTGTGAGTGGACTGTGTGTGAACTGGCTGTGGGTTTGAGCCGTGAACTGGGTGTTGTGTGAGCTGGCGGGAGTGTGAGATGGGCTGTCTGTGAGCTGTCTGTGGTTGAGCTGGGTGGTGGGCTGGCGGTGTGTGAGTTGGCTGTTGTGTTTTGTGAGCTGGCTGTGTGGTGTGAGCTGGCTTGTGAGTGTGAGCTGGCTGTGAGTGTGAGCTGGCTGTGTGTTAGCTGGGTGTGTGTGGGCTGGTGGAGTGTGAGCTGGGTGGTGTGTGAGACTTTTGGTGGTGTGGTGAGCTGGATTGTTGTGTGAGCTAGCTGTGAGTGTGAGCTGGCTGTGTGTTGAGTGGGCTTGTGAGGAGAGCTTGGGTGGTGTGTGAGCTGGACTGCGTGTGTTGAGCTAGGCGAGAGTGTGAGCTGGGTGAGTGTGAGATGGTCGTGTGTGTGAGCTGGTAGATGAGCTAGCTGTGTTTGAGCTGGGGGGTGTGAGCTGGCATTGTGTGTGAAGCTGGCTGATTGTGCAAGGCTGGGGAGGGTGAGTGTGAGCTGGCGGTGTGTGAGCTGGTGTGCGTGGAGGATGGTGAGTGTGGGCTGCGGTGTGTGTGAGCTGGCTGTGTGTGAGATGGGTGAGTGTGGGTGGTGGGTGTGAGCTGGCTGTGTGTGAGTGAAGCTGGTGGTGTGTGAGCTGGCGGTGTTATGTGTGCTGGGTGAGTCGTGAGATTGGTGGTGTGGTGAGCTTGGTTGTGGAGTGAGGCAGGCTGTTAGTGTGATGCTGGTGGTGTTTTGTGAGCTGACGGTTGGTTTCCGTGAGCTGGGGTGAGTGGTGAGCTGTAGTGTGTGAGCTGGTTGTTTGATGAGTGAGCATGGCTGAGTGTGAGCTGGGGGGTGGTGTGTGAGTGACGGTGTAGTGAGCTGGGTGTGTGTGGCTGGGCAGTGTGTGAGCTGGCTCAGTGTAGTAGCTGGGTGAGTGTGAGTGAGCTGGCGGTTTGTGTGAGCTGGGTGAGGTGTGGGCTGGTGGTGTGTGTGAGCTGGGATGTGTGTGAGTTGGGTGTTAGTATGAGCTGGTGGTGTGTGAGCTAAGGTGGTGTTGTGAGCTGACGGTTTGTGTGAGCTGACGTGTTGTGTGAGTGGTTGGAGGGTTGAGTTGGTTTGGAGTGTGAGCTGGGTGTGTGTGAGCTGGCGTGAGTGTGAGCTGGTAGTGTGTGAGATTGGTTGTGAGTGAGCAGGTGGCCAGTGTGAGGCTGGTGGTGTGTGAGCCTGGGTGATGTGTGAGCTGGTGTTGAGAAATGTGACGACTGGCCATGTCTGAGTGGCTGTGAGTGTGAGCAGGCTGAGTGTGAGCTGGTGGTGTGTGAGCTGGCTGTGTGTGAGCTGGCTGTGTGTGAACTGGCTGTGGGTGAGCTGGGGTGAGTGTGAGCTGGTGGTGTGTGAGCTGGGTGAGTGTGAGATGGCTGTCTGTGAGCTGTCTGTGTGTGAGCTGTCTGTGTGTGAGCTGGGTGAGTGTGAGCTGGCTGTGTTTGAGCTGACGGTGTGTGAGCTGGCTGTGAGTGTTAGCTAGCTGTGAGTGTGAGCTGGATGTGAGCTGGCTGTGCGTGGGCTGGCGGTGTGTGAGTTGGCTGTGTGTGAGCTGGCTGTGAGTGTGAGCTGCTTGTGAGTGTGAGCTGGCTGTGAGTGTGAGCTGGCTGTGTGTGAGCTGGGTGAGTGTGGGCTGGTGGAGTGTGAGCTGGTGGTGTGTGAGCTGGCTGTGTGTGAGCTTGCTGTGAGTGTGAGCTGGCTGTGTGTGAGTGGCTGTGAGTGTGAGCTGGTGGTGTGTGAGCTGGCTGTGTGTGAGCTAGGCGTGTGAGCTGGGTGAGTTTGAAGTGAGCTGGATGAGTGTGAGCTGTGTATGAGCTAGCTGTGTTTGAGCTGGGTGAGTGTGAGCTGGCTGTGTGTGAGCTGGGTGAGTGTGAGCTGGGTGAATGTGAGCTGGGTGAGTGTGAGCTGGGTGAGTATGAGCTGATGGTGTGTGAGCTGGGTGAGTGTGAGCTGGCGGTGTGTGAGCTGGGTGAGTGTGAGCTGGTGGTGTGTGAGCGGGAGAGTTGTGAGCTGGCCGGTGTGTGAAGCTGGGGTGTAGTGTGAGCTGGTATGTGTGTGGCTGGGTGAGTGTGAGCTGTGGTGTGTGAGTCGATTGTGAGGTGCTGGCTGAGTGTGAGCTGTGGGTGGTGTGTGAGCTGAACGGTTGTGTGTAGTCTGGGTGAGTGTGAGCTGGGTGAGTGTGAGGCTGGCTGTGTGTGAGGTGGCTGTGTGTGTGAGCTGGCGGTGTGTGAGCTGGCTGTGTGTGAGCTGGCTGTGTGTGAGCTGGTGGAGTGTGAGCTGGCGGTGTGTGAGCTGGTGGTGTGTGAGCTGGCTGTGTGTGAGCTGGCTGTGTGTGAGCTGGTGGTGTGTGAGCTGGCTGTGTGTGAGCTTGCTGTGAGTGTGAGCTGGCTGTGTGTGAGTGGCTGTGAGTGTGAAGATGGTGGGTGTGTGAGCTGGTGTGTGTGCTAGCAAGGTGGAGCTGGGTGGGTGGTGGTGAGCTGGGCGTTGAGTGTGAGCTGTGTATGAGCTTAGCTGTGTTTGTTGTGCTGAGCGTGAGTGTGAGCTGGCTGTGTGTGAGTGGCTGATTGTGAGACTGGGTGTGTGTGTTGAGGCTGGCTGATTGTGAGCTGGCTGTGTGTGAGATTGGTGAGTTGTTGGGCCTGGGGTGTGGTGTGCGGCTGTGTGTGAGATGGTTGTGAGAGGTGGGCTGGTGTGTGAGAGAATGGCTGTGTGTGGGCTGCGTGTGGATGTGAGCTGGCTGCTTGTGGTGAGCTGGTGAGGTGAGCTGAGCGGTGTGTGTGTGTGGTGAGTGTGGTGGTTGTTTTGTGTGGGTGAGTGTGAGTGGGTGTGTGAGCTGGGTGTGTGAGCTGTGAAGTGTGAGCTGGTGGGTGTGAGCTGGTAGTGAGTGCAGCTGGTGAGTGTGAGCTGGGTGTCGTGAGTGACGGTTGTTGTGTGAGCTGGGGTGTATGTGTGAGCTGGTAGTGTGTGAGCTGGCTCTGTGTGAGCTGGGTTGGAGGTCGTGAGCTGTAGCCGGTGAGCTGAGCGGTTGAGTTGGGAGCTGGGTTGTGTGAGCTGGGTGAGGTGTGAGTTGGGTGAGTATGAGCTCGGTGGTGTGGGCTGGTTGGTTGGTGTGTGAAGCTGAACGGTGTGTGAGCTGGGTGTGTGAGCTGGTTGGTGGTGAGTGGGTGAGTTTGTGAGTGGGTGTGGTGAGTCGGTGTGAGTGTGATGTGTGATGAGCTGGAGTGAGTCGAGTGAGCTTGGTGTGGTGTGAAGTGGTTGGTGACAGTGAGGCTGTGAGCTGGTTGGTGTGTGAGCTGGAGGGGTGTGAAAGCTGGCTGTGGTGTGAGCATAGGCCGTGTGTGAGCTGGCTGTTGATGTGTGTGCTGGTGGTGTGTGAGCTGGCTATGTTGTGAGCTGGTGTGAAGTAGTTGAGCTGGGTGATGTGTATGAGCTGGCAGTGTGTGAGCTGGTGAGTGTGAGCTGGGTGATGTGAGCTGGTGGTAGCTGGCTGTGTGAGAGTGTGACTGGTTTGGGTGGGTGTGTGAGCTGTGTGTGTGCTGAGGTGAGTGAGCTGGTGAGTGTCAGCTGTGTGTGAGTGCGTGTGTGTGAGTCTGGGTGTGTGTGAGCTGTGGTGAGCTGGCTCTTGAGTGAGCTGTGAGTTGTGAGAGGTGCGGTGTGTGAGTGAGTGGTGAGCTGGCTGTGAGCGGGTGAGAGTGTTGGGTTGAGTATGAGCTGGCTGGTGTGGTGAGCTGGCTGTGTGAACGGTGTGTGAGTGAGCTGGTGAGATGAGTGTGAGTGTGAGCTGGGGTTCCAGTTGTTGTGTGAGCTGTGAGGTGATGTAGTGTGTGAGCTGGTTGTGAGTGCGCTGGCTGAGTGTGTTTTGTGAGCTGGGTGAGTGTAGAGCTGGCCGGTGAGCTATGTGTGAGCTGGCTGTGTGTGAGTGTGAGCTGGGTGGGTGTCATGTGTGAGCTGGGTGGTGTGTTGGCTGAGCTTGCTGTGAGTGTGAGCTGGCTGTGTGTGTATAGTGGCTCAGTCGTGAGCTGGGTGGTTGTGTGAGCTGGCTGTGTGTGAGAGCTGGCGTGAGAGCTGGTGCGGGAGGTGAGCTGGTATGTGGAGTGTGAGCATTGTTGAGTGCTGTGAAGCTGGGTGAGATGTGAGTGGGTGAGTGGGTGCTGGCCGGTGTGTGTGTGGTGTGAGCTGGCTGTTGAGAGTGTGAGCGCGGTGTGTAGTGTGAGTGAGTTTGTGTGAGCTGGGTGAGTGTGAGGCTGTTGGTGTGTGAGCTGATTGTGAGTGAGCTGTGGCTGAGTGTGAGCTGGTGGTGTGAGCTGACGGTTTGTGGTGTAGCTGGGTGTGTGTGAGCTGGGGTGAGTGTGAGCTGGCTGTGTGTGAGTGCTGTGTGTGAGCTGGCTGCAGTGTATGAGCTGGCTTGTGAGCTGGGTGTGGTGAGCAGGGGTGAATGAGCTGGGTGTGGAGCGGTGAATGTGAGAATGGCTGTGTGATCTGTGCTGTGTGTGAGGTGGCTGTGTGTTGAGCTGGCTGTGTGTGAGTAGCTGGTGGTGTGTGAGCTGGTGGCGTGTGGAGCTGCTGCTGTGAGTGTGGGCTGGCTGTGTGTTGTGAGTGGCTGTGAGTGTGAGCTGGGTGGTGAGGCTGGCTGTGTGTGAGTTGGCTGTGAGTGTGAGCTGGGGTGTGTGTGAGTAGGCGAGTGTGAGCCAGGTGAGTGTGAGCTGGGTGAGTGTGAGCTGTGTATGAGCTAGCTGTGAGCTGGGTGAGTGTTGAGCTGGTGGGTGTGAGCTGGTGTGGTGAAGCTGGTGTGGAATGTGAGCTGGGTGAGTGTGATCTGGGTGAGTATGAGCTGATGGTGTGTGAGCTGGTGTGGTGTGAGCTTGGCGGGATGTGAGCTGGGTGAGTGTGAGCTGGGTGTGTGTGAGCTGGGGAGTGTGAGCTGGCGGTGTGTGAGCTGGTGAGGTGTGCGCTGGTAGTGAGTCCCGGAGTGGTGGGTGTGTGAGCTGATTGTGAATGAGTGGGAGGGTGATCTGGTTGGGTGTGAGCTGAGGGTGTGTGAGTGGCTGAGTGGTGAGCTGGGGTGAGTGGGCGGGCTGTGTGTGAGTGGGTGAGTGTGAGCTTTTGTTTGTGGCTGGGAAGTGAGAGTGGCGTGAGGTGGCGGTGTGTGAGCTGGCTGTGTGTGAGCTGGTGTGTGAGCTGGCTGAGTTGTGAGCTGGTGTGTGTGTGGGGTGAGGGGGGTGGGTGGCTTGCGGTGTGTGAGCTGGCTGTGTGTGAGGGCGGTGTGTGTGGCTGGGAGCTGGGGGGGGGCGTAGGGGCGTGAGTGGCGGAGTTTGTGGGGGGGTGGCGGGGGGGGGGGGGGCTGGGGCGTGAGTTGTGGCGGTGGTGTGTCGAGCTGGCTGTGTGCGCTGGGGTGAGTGTGCTGATGTGTGTGTGAGCTGGGTGTGGGTGTGATGTGAGTGTGGCAGGGTGTGATCGTGAGCTGGCAGTGTGTGTGAGATGGCTGTGTGAGCTGTCGTGAACTTGCTGAAACTGCTGTGAGGCTGGAATGTTGTGTGAGTGGAGCTGGCTGTGTGTGAGCTGGCTGTGTGTGAGCTGGCTGTGTGTGAGCTGGGTGAGTGTGAGCTGGCGGTGTGTGAGCTGGTGGTGTGTGAGCTGGCTGTGTGTGAGCTGGCTGTGTGTGAGCTGGTGGTGTGTGAGCTGGCGGTGTGTGAGCTGGTGGTGTGTGAGCTGGCTGTGGTGTGGGCTGGCTGTGTGTGAGTGGTGTGTAGTTGTGAGTGTGGTTGTGTGTGAGCTGGCTGTGTGTGAGCTGGGTGAGGGTGAGCTGGCTGTGTGTTGGCTGGGTGAGTTGTGAGGGCCGTGTGAGTTGGAGTGGTGTGTGGTAGTGTGAGCTGGCATGTGAGTGTGAGCTCTGGTGGTGTGTTGAGTGGGTGAGTGTGAGCTGGCTGTGTGTGAGTGGCTGTGAGTGTGAGCTGGTGGTGTGTGAGCTGGCTGTGTGTGAGCTGGGTGAGTGTGAGCTGGGTGAGTGTGAGCTGGCAGTGTGTGAGCTGGGTGAGTGTGAGTTGGGTGAGAAATGAGTGGTAGGTGTGTGAGGTGGCTGTGTGTGAGCTAGTGGTGTGTGAGCTGGCTGTTTGTGAGTGGCTGGGTGAGTGTGAGCTGGTGGTGTGAGGAGCTGGCTTTGTGTGAGCTAGGTGAGTGTGAGCCAGGTGAGTGTGAGCTGGGTGACTGGGAGCTAGCCCTGTATGTGCTAGCTGAGCTTTGTGAGCTGGGTGAGTGAGCAGGCTGATTGTGTATGAGCTGGGTGGTTCTGTGAGTGGCCGGTGTGTGAGGCTGGTGTGAGTTTATGAGGCTGGCGGTGTGTGAGCATGCGATATTTTGTGGTGAGCTTGGTAGTGTGTGAGCTGGGTGAGTGTTTGGTGTTTCGAGGCTGAGTGTGAGTGAGCTGGAGTGTGAGCTGGCCAGTGGTGAAGTGTGGTGAGTGATTGGTAGTGTGTGAGCTGGGTGTGTGTGAGCTGGGTGAGTGGGAGCTGGCCGTGTGTGTGTGAGTGATTGTGAGTGTGAGCTGGCTGAGTGTGGTGTGCTCGCTGAGTGTGAGCTGGCTGTTGTGGTGAGCTGGCTGTGTGTGAGCTGGCGGTGTTTGTGTGAGCTGGCAGTGTGTGTAGTAGTGGCTGTGTGTGAGTGGAGATGGTGTGTGTTGAGCTGGTGGTGTGTGAGCTTGCTGAGAGTGTGGCTGGCTGTGTGTGAGTGGTGGTGAGCTGATGAGGCTGGTGGTTTGTGTGAGCTGGCTGTGTGTGAGTGGCTGTGAGTGTTGAGAGGGGTGGTTGTGTGAGCTGGCTGTGTGTGTGCTAGGCGAGTGTTGAGTCGGTGTGAGTGTGTGGGCGTGAGATGTGAGCTGTGTATGAGCTAGCTGTGTTTGAGCTGGGTGAGTGTGAGCTGGCTGTGTGTGAGCTGGGTGTGTGTGAGCTGGTGACTTGTGGAGCGGTGTGAGGTGTGAGCTGGGTGAGTATGAGCTGTTGGTTGTGTGAGCTGGTGATGTGTGAGCTGGCGGTGGTGTTGAGCTGGTGAGTGTGAGTGGTGGTGTGTGAGCTGGGTGAGTGTGAGCTGGCAGTGTGTGCTGTGAGCTGGGTGAGTGTGTGAGCTGGTGGTGTGTGTGCGTGAGCTGGGTGAGTGTGAGCTGCTGTGTGATGGCTGTGAGTGTGTGATGGAGCTGGTGTGAGTGTGTGAGAGTGTGAGGCTGGTGTGTGTGAGTTGCTGTGAGTGTGAGCTGGCGGTGTGAGTGTGTGGCGGTGTGCGGTGTGTGAGGCTGTGTGAGTGAGGTGAGATGGTGGTGTGAGCTGGCTGCTGGTGTGTAGTGGTGTGTGTGAGCTGTCTGGTGTGTGAGTGTGGCTGGCTGTTGTGGTGGGCTGGCGGTGTGTGAGCTGGGTGGTGTGAGCTGGCGGTGTGTGAGCTGGGTGCGTGTGGGTGGCGGTGTATGAGTGGTGGCTGGCTGTGAGCTGGTGTGAGTGTGAAGCTGGCGTGAGTGTGGCTGGGTGGCGAGTTGTTGTGAGCTGGGTGAGTGTGTAGCTGGGGTGTGTGCGTAAGTGGGTGAGTGTGGCTGGCGGTGTATGAGCTGGTTGGTGTTGTGAGCTGAGTGGTGTGTGTGGTAGTGAGCTTGGGCGCGGGTGTGTGTGAGCTGGCTGTGTTTGTGTGTGAACTTGCTGTGAGTGTGAGCTGGCTGTGTGTGAAACTTGCTGTGAGTGTGAGCTGGGTGAGTGTGGGCTGGCGGTGTATAAGCTGGTGGTGTGTGAGCTGGTGGTGTGTGAGTGAGCTGGTGGTGTGTGAGTGAGCTGGTGGTGTGTGAGTGGCTGTGTGTGAGCTGGGTGAGTGTGAGTTGGGTGAGTATGAGCTGGTGGTGGTGTGTGAGTGGCTGTGTGTGAGTGAGCTGGTGGTGTGTGAGTGAGTGGTGGTGTTAATGCGAGTGAGCTGGTGGAGTGCGGCTGGCTGTGTGTGTGAGCTGGTGGTGTTTTGTGTGAGTGAGCTGGTGGTGTGCGAGCTGGCTGTGTGTGAGTGAGCTGGGCTGTGAGTGAGCTGTCGGCGGTCGTGTGTGTGAGCTGGCGGTGTTTTGGTTTCTGTGAGCTGGCGGTGTGTGAGCTGGGTGAGTGTGAGTTGGGTGAGTATGAGCTGGTGGTGTGTGAGCTGGCTGTGTGTGAGCTGGTGGTGTGTGAGCTGGTGGTGTGTGAGCTGGGTGAGTGTGAGCTGGTGAACACATAGCTGTACGCTCACACACAGACACACTCACACACATCCCATGGTGGTGGGTAAGTGCTGAGAAACCATTTATGTTATTACCAATAGTTGAGTTGAGTGTATTGTCCCGTGTACCGAGGCTCGGTGGAAAGCTGTAGCTGCGTGCGAACCAGCCAGCGGAAAGACAACGTGGTTACACGCGAGCCGGTCACAGTGTACAGACACACGATAAAGGGAATAACGGGAATAATGGTGTAATTGAGGATCAGGCCCTTTGGCCCATCACGCTGCCACATGTAGCCATCTACACCAACGCCAGTCACCATCACTTTGTCCGCAGCCCTCCTGTGCCCGGGTGATTTAATGGGCTTCATCCACACACCTATTCATCAATGTGAAGGTTTCTGCCTCCAACAGTGGGGCAGCTTGGTGACGCAGCGGTAGAGTTGCTGCCTTAGAGCGTCAGACACCCTGGTACCATCCCGACCATGTCTGTACAGAGTTTGTACGATTTTCCCGTGACCTACGTGGGTTTTTCCGGGATCTCCGGTTTTCCTCTCACACTCCAAAGACGTACATGTTTGTAAGTTAATTGGCTTTGGTAAAAGTGTAAATTGTGCCTAGTACGTGTAGGATAGTGCTAGTGTGCGGAGATCGCTGGTCGGCGTGGACTCGGTGGGGTAAGGGCCTGTTTCCGCGCTGTATCTCTAAACTAAACTAAACTCCCTCAGGGACTGCAGCCAGAGTCCAAACCTGTGTGTCTTTGGAGTGTGGGAGGAAACCGAAGATCCCGGAGAAAACCCACGCAGATCACGGGGAGAACGTACAAACTCCGTACAGACAGCACCCGTAGCCAGGATGGAACCCAGGTCTCTGGCGCTGTGAGGCAGCAACTCTACCACTGCGCCACCGTGCCGTAACAAGGTCGATACCTATTGCCTGTACCGCACCTCAGCTGAGCCAGTTCGTGATTCATCAGATTGTAGTGGTCACTCCTCCCCAACTCCAAACATTGACACAAAGTGCTGGGGTAACTCAGCGGGACAGGCAGCATCTCTGGAGAGAAGGGAAGGGATGATGTTTCGGGTTTTGAGTGTCAGGGGAGAGTGAGACCCAAGTTGTCCTCCCCACCTCCCTGCCGACTGTGCAGTGTCGCCTGCACCCTCACCTTGGAGCAGAAGTGTCTGTTGAGGTGAGAGAAGGCAGGAAGCGTGGCGAGGCGGACTATTTCAACCCAGGACTTGTCCTTCAGCCAGGTCGGGGCCGGGTTGACAAAGGGGATGTCCAAGGCCACGCCACCGGTCAGGAGGAAGCGCCACTCATCCTCATTGATCAGGTTCCGGCTCCTCTGGATCCCCACACACAGCAGGAAGGAAAAGAGCATCTTGTCCCGTTCAAACAGCGACCGGCACACGTTCTGGTAGATGCTGCCGCAACACCAGAGAACATCTCTTACTTGTGTTAGTTTTTACATATATACTTTTATAAACAAAAATAAATGAATCATTTATTGCAATAATATATATATAACACTAAACAATGCTGAACAAGCCCACCAACATAATAAATATCACAAATATCTAAACAAATATTATTCTATACTATTCTTATATACTTATAACTAAATATACTATTATACAACTATAATACAATCCTTGCCAAGGGTGCGTTCCACAGCCAGCGTTGTTCCGGAAATCCCCCAGGGTTCCCGTGGACAGTGCGTAGTCCCTCTCTAACATCAACCTGGCACGGACATAACCCCGGAAAAGGGGCAGGCACACAGCCCCTGCCAGGTGGTCTGTGCCCATGCACCTTGCCCCGTGTAAGGTGGGCTGTCATCAGCTGCCCTTCTATAGATAGACTCCCTCCCTCAGGGGCAAGTCGTTAGCAAGCCGACCCACCGCGGGTGAACAAGCAACACCGGAGGAGTTGAACTGAAGATACGTTTACCTTTATGTGTAGGAAGGAACGGCAGATGCTGGTTCACACCGAAGATAGACCACCATGAGCTGGCTGAGTGTGAGCTGGTGAACACATAGCTGTACGCTCACACACAGACACACAGTGGAGTGGGAGGATGTTGCGTGTATAAATTGTATTTATACACAGTGGGGTATTCACACACACAGTGGGGTATTCACACACACAGTGGGGTATTCACACACACAGTGGGGTATTCACACACACAGTGGGGTATTCACACACACAGTGGGGTATTCACACACACAGTGGGCACACACAAGTGGGGTATTCACACACACAGTGGGTATTCACACACACAGTGGGGTATTCTGGGTATTCACTGGGGTATTCACACACACAGTGGGGTATTCACACACACAGTGGGCACTGTGTTCACACACACAGTATCTCAGTAAGTACCTGTAGGTGAAGTGTGCATTGAGGTTATTTATCCTGTCCTGCAGCTGTGTGGAAGGAGTGCTTTTGCCAATGGAGTTGATGTAGAGGTTGAGGAACCAAGTGAGTGAATACTGGTACATGGGGTCGATGTACGCCAGGTTGGAAATGACAAAGAAGAGCACGCTGGAATGTGCAGCCACCTGCGGAGTGACAGAACGCGCAGGTTAGTGGAGGTTGCCGACTCACCTACACCCCATCTGTGGGTTGCCATGACCTCACGCAACATCCTCCCACTCCACACAGCAGGGGCATTGTGGAGCAGTCAGCGAACCCACCAGCTCACATGTGCTGAGGATTGCAGAGACCCGAGGAAACCCACACAATCACAGTGGCGCAGCGGTAGAGTTGCTGCCTCACAGCGCCAGAGACCCAGGTTCCATCCTGACTACAGGCGCTGTCTGTACACAGTTTGTACGTTCTCCCTGTGACCTGCGTGGGTTTTTTCTGGGTACTCCGGTTCCCTCCCACACTCCAAGTAATTTTGTTGGGTAATTGGCTTGGTATAATTGTACATTGTCCCTGGTACAGTGGCTTGCAAAAGTGTTCATTTTGTCATGTTACAACCACAAACATAAATGTATTTTATTGGGATTTTATGTGATAGACCAACACAAAGTGGCGCATAATTGTGAAGTGGAAGAACAATGATACATGGTTTTCAAATTTCTTTACAAATAAAAAACTGAAAAGTGTGGCGTGCAGAGGTATTCAGCCCCCTTTACTCTGATACCCCTAAATAACATCCAGTGCAACCAATTGCCTTCAGATGTCACTTAATTAGTAAATAGAGTCCACTTGTGTGCAATCTAATCTCAGTATAAATACAGCTGTTCTGTGAAGGCCTCAGAGGTTTGTTAGAGAACATTAGTGAACAAACAGCATCATGAAGCCCAATGAACACACCAGACAGGTCAGGGATAAAGTTGTGAAGCAGTTTAAAGCAGGGTTAGGTTATAAAAAAATATCCCAAGCTTTGAACATCTCACGGAGCACTGTTCAATCCATCATCAGAAAATGGAAAGAGTATGGCACAACTGCAAACCTACCAAGACATGGCCGTCCACCTAAACTGACAGGCCGGGCAATGAGAGCATTGATCAGAGAAGCAGCCAAGAGGCCCATGGTAACTCTGGAGGAGCTGCAGAGATCCACAGCTCAGGTGGCAGAATCTGTCCACAGGACAACTATTAGTCGTGCACTCCACAAATTGGGCCTTTATGGAAGAGTGGCAAGAAGAAAGCCATTGTTGAAACAATGAAAGGTCCTGTTTGCAGTTTGCCACAAGCCATGTGGGGGACACAGCAAACATGTGGAGGAAGGTGCTCTGGTCTGATGAGACCAAAATTGAAGTTTTTGGCCTAAATGCAAAACGCTATGTGTGGTGGAAAACTAACACTGCACATCACCCTGAACACACCATCCCCACTGTGAAACATGTTGGTGGCAGCATCATGCTGTGGGGATGCTTTTCCTCAGCAGGGACAGGGAAGCTGGTCAGAGTTGATGGGAAGATGGATGGAGCCAAATGCAGGGCAATCTTGGAAGAAAACCTGTCAGAGTCTGCAAAAGACTTGAGACTGGGGCAGAGGTTCACCTTCCAGCAGGACAACGACCCTAAACATATAGCCAGAGCTACCATGGAATGGTTTAGATCAAAGCATATTCATGTGTTAGAATGGCCCAGTCAAAGTCCAGACCTAAATCCAATTGAAAATCTCTGGCAAGACTTGAAAATTGCTGTTCACAGGCGCTCTCCATCCAATCTGACTGAGCTTGAGCTATTTTGCAAAAACGAATGGGCAAAAATTTCAGTCTCTAGATGTGCAAAGCTGGTAGAGACATACCCCAAAAGACTTGCAGCTGTAATTGCATCAAAAGGTGGTTCTACAAAGTATTGACGCAGAATACTTTTGCACGCCACACTTTTCAGTTTTTTATTTGTAATAGCATTTGGAAACCATGTATCATTTTCCTTCCACTTCACAATTATGCACCGCTTTGTGTTGGTCTATCACATAAAATCCCAATAAAATACATTTACGTTTGTGGTTGTAACGTGACAAAATGTGGAAAAGTTCAAGGGGTATGAATACTTTTGCAAGCCACTGTATGTGTAGGATAGTGTTAGTGTGCGGGGGTCACAGGTCGCGCGGACTCGGTGCACTAAAGCTTAGAGTTTCCCCACTGTATCTCTGTATAAAAATGGGAAGAATGTCCTGAGCAGTCCTGACCTACTATCTACCTCATTGGAGACCCCCAGACTCTTATATCGAACTTTACTGGCATTATCTTGCACTAAATATTATTCATGTTATTCCCTTTTACCTGATTTAGTTTAGTTTAGTTTAGAGATACAGCGTGGAAACAGGCCCTTCGAGACCACACCGACCACGATCCCTGCACACTAGCGCCATCCTGCACACACTACAATTTACAATTATACCAAGCCAATTAGCCTACAAACCTGTACGTCTTTGGAGTGTGGGATGAAACCGGAGCACCCGGAGAACATGGTCCAAATGCCCATGTGGTCACGGAGAAAACGTACAAACTCCGTTCTGACAGCGCCCGTAGTCAGGATGGAACCGGGGTCTCTGGCGCTGTAAGGCTGCAACTCTCCCGCTGCGTCACCGTGACGACCACATGTTCTGCATCCATACACTGTGGATGCCTTGATTGTAATCATGTATTTTCTTTTCCCTGGCTGGCCAGCACGCAAGAAAAGCTTTTCACTGCACCTCACTACACGTGACAATAAACTAATGAGTGATGTGTCAAATCTCCACAGACAGCACCGGAGGTGAGGGTGCAACCCTGGTCTGGCACAGCGAGGCACCATGCTGGGCACTTGTAGGGGTTATGATCACGGCAGCTGGGGTGACTGGCCTGAAGGTGAACATTGGGTAATGGAGTTACTGTGGATCAGAGGAGAACACAGGAAGGGCCCGACCTAATACATTGCCTCTTCACTCACTTCCCTCATTGATGTTGCCTGACCAGCTGGTTCTGTCTTGCTCAAGATTCCAGCTTCCAATTCACAGGGGTCTTGTAGATGGGGATGGGGTTGAGGGGTTGTGGTTGATAGGTAGAAGTGAACATATTAATGAGTAGAATTGGACATAATGCCTGATCAAATGGAGCAGCGGTAGAGTTACAGCACCAGAGACACGGGTTCCACCCTGGGTACGGGTTCTGCCTGCATGGAGTTTGCACGTTCTCCCCGTGGCCTGCGTGGATTTCCTCCCACACTACAAAGACGTACAGGTCTGTCGGTTAATTGGCTTCGGTAAAGATTGTAAATTGTTGCTAGTGTGTGTAGGATCATGCTAGAGTACGGGGATCGCTGGTCAGTGCGAACTTGGTGGGCCGAAGGGCCTGTTTCCATGCTGTATCTCCAAACTAGACTGAAGGTAAATGGAATACGTTAGCGGGACAGCTGAGCCACTCATTCTGTCTCTCCAGAGATGGTGTCTGACCCACTGTGTGTTAGTGTAAAGTTGTTTTGCAATAGTTATTCAGAAACAACATTTTCAGTTTCTGTTCAAGTGTACTGAGGTACAGGGAAAAGCTTTTGTTGCGTGCTAACCAGTCAGTGGAAAGACAATACATGATTACATCGAGCTGCTCACTGTGTACAGATACATGATAAGGGAATAATGTTCAGTGCAAGCTGGAGCCAATAAAGTCTGATTAAAGATAGTCCAAGGATCACCAGTGAGGTAGATAGTAGCTCAGCACTGCTCTCTGGTTGTGGTAAGATGTTTCAGTCGCCTGATAACAGCTGGGAAGAAACTGTCCCTGAATCTGGAGGTGAGCGTTTTCACACTTCTGTACCTTTTGCCTGATGGGAGAGGGGAGAAGAGGGAATGGCCGGGGTGCGATTCGTCCTTGATTATGCTGCTGGCCTTGTTGAGGCAGCGTGAGGTACCTGGGCATGGAGTCAGTGGGTGGGAGGTTGGTTTGTGTGATGGTCTGGGCTGCGTCCACAACTCTCTGCGGTCTTGGTTGGACATGTCACACAAAACAACAGGTGCATTTATCTGCACTTGTACAGCCCAGTCACCGGCTGACGTTACACCAATCATTCCAGCATGGTTCGTGAACAAGCTGTGTCAGGAGAGCTGTGCACGGACGTTCACGTTGAGCGGCCACTCACAGGTCGGTAGCCATCTCGGGTCTCATCGATCTGCTTCTCTGTCCTCACGGTGATTTCGTGCTTCTCCAGGATCTCCTGAGACAGCTGCTTGCTGGAGGAGAGCACCTCTATCCCCCGTTCTTCTTCTAGAATGTTCCCCTGTGACATGGACAGCACCTCCAGAATCTGATCTTCTATCTGCTTCAACAGCTTCCTGAGTGGGTGGGTAAAGGGTCATTGTGTCAGCTCCTAAGGTGAGATCTTGCAACAACCATAAGTTGATAGGTTCTCGGAGTAGAATTAAGCTATTCAGCCCATCAGGTCTACTCCACCATTCATTCATGGCTGCTCTATCTTTCCCTATCAACCTATTCTCATGCCTTCTCCCCATAACCCTGACACCCGTACTAATCAAGAATCTATCAATCTCTGCTTTATTAATATGCACTGATTTGGCCTCCACAGCCTTCTGTGGCAATACATTCCACAGATTCACCACCCTCTGACTAAAGAAATTCCTTCTCGTCTCTATCCGAAAAGGACAGGTGTCAGAGGTTATGGGGAGAAGTCAGGAGGATGGGGTTAGGAGGGAGAGATAGATCAGCCATGATTGAATGGCAGAGTAGACGATAGACCGAATGGCCTAATTCTGCTCCTATTCCTCATGACCGTATGTCCTTTAATTCTGTGGCTGTGGCCTCTGGTCCTAGACTGTCCAACTAGTGGAACCATCCTCTCCTCATCCACTCTATTCAGGCTTTTTACTATTGTGAATCCAGGCCCCCTGATCACAATCATCCCATTGTTGTCTCTTGCCCGATTCAGTCAGTACATCTACACCATTCATTCTAGTTGGCCTCTGGTACTGGTTCACGTGGAGGTGGACATTTGCAGAGGTCCCACTGCACCACATCACGCCCCTTACCAACCTGGCTTTGTTGACAAACAGTTTGTGTGGGTCTTTGAAACCAGGGCAATCACTGCACTCAATTCACTGCAGAGATTGGCAATATAGAAGATGTTGATGAGGCCACGTTTACAGTATTGTGTTCAGTTCTGGGCACCGTGTTATAGGAAAGGTGTTCTCAGGCTGGAAAGGGTAAAGAGGAGATTTACGAGGATGTTGCCGGGACTAGAGGGTGTGCTGTAGGGAGAGATTGGGTAGGCCTGTTTCCGTGCTGTATCTCTAATCTAAACTAAACTGTTTACCCTCTCTCCACTTCTGGTCATTTTAAATACTTCTGTCGCGTTGCCCATCAGCCTCCTGTCCTCCAGAGAACACAATATAAGTTTGTCCAACCTCCTTACAGCTAATACTCCCCAATCCAGGAAAAAAAACACGCTGGTGAATCTCTTCTGCACTCTCTCTGAAGCCACCACATCCTTCCTGTAAAGGGGTGACCAGAACAACACACAACACTAAATGTGGTCTAATCAAAGCTTTATACACATTCAGTCTAAAGAGAAGCAAGAAAGAGGGCAGGAGTGAGACTGAAGGATTTATGAGGATGTTGCCTGGACTAGAGGGTGTGAGCTACAGGGAGAGGTTGTTTAGGCTGGGTCTATATTCCTTGGAGCACAGGAGGATGAGGGGTGATCTTATAGAGGGTTATAAAATCATGAGAGGAATAGATTGGGTAGATGCAGGACTTGCCCGGAATAGGTGAATTAGGTGAATCGAGGGCCAGAGGATATAGGTTTAGTATAGATTTAATAGGAACCTGAGGGGTAACTTTTTCACACACAGGGTGGTGGATGTATGGAATGAGCTGCCAGAGGAGGTAGTTGAGGCTGGGACTACCCCAACCTTTAAAAAACAGGTAGACAGGATAGGACAGGTTTAGAGGGATATGGACCAAACACAGGCAGGTGGGACTAGTGTAGCTGGGACATGTTGGCCGGTGTGGGCAAGTTGGGCCGAAGGGCTTGTTTCTACACTGTATCACTCTATGACTCTAGACAGCACTGGGCATGACTTAACACCTGTTCTGGGCCCTCTCGAGATAAAGAACCTTCTTCTTTTCCTCCAGCTCTGGCTTTTCCTCAGCTGCCACAATGCTCAGCAGCTGGTCCTCCAGCCCAATCGAGGTGATCATGAAGTTCAGCAGCGTCACCTGCAAACACAAGGCAACACCATCAGATATCCCTACTCCCCTTCCACACCAGAAGCAGACCCTTCACCACAGACACGACTTGATCACATCCATTTACATTGCCAAGTGTGAGTTGTTGTACCTTGAGAGATGGAGTTTTGTTTAGAGACACAGCGTGGAAACAGGCCCTTTGTCCCACTGAATCCGCAGCGACCAGCGATCCCGGTACCACAACCATGTTTGCTTTCTCTGTGCTTGCCTGCTCCTCCATCTTGTACCTCATGGTTTCCAGCTCCAGTTCCCTACCTCCCAGTTCGGACCCAACCTGGACTATAGATGCCGACTGGCTATCTGCCGCCATACACGGCAGTTCTCCTTCCGTGCCCTGAGATCTACTCTGGCTGCGATGCGCCGGCACCAGCAGGGCCTCACTTTGACTCTCCCGAAACATCGGGCCTCGCTCACCCAGGCCTGCAACAGACCCCAACTCTACTGCATCCTACGGAAGATTGACTCTCCCGAAACATCGGGCCTCGCTCACCCAGGCCTGCAACAGACCAACCAATCTCTGTCTACTGATACTCTCCTCCGCCTAGCGGAGCTGGTCCTTACCCTTAACAACTTTTTGTTTACTCCTCCCATTTCCTCCAAATACAAGACGTAGCTATGGGCACACACATGGGCCCCAGCTATGCCTGCCTCTTTGTAGGGTACAAACAATCCTTGTTCGAGGCGTCCATGGCCCTATCCCCGAACTCTACCCCCACTACACCGACGACTGCATTGGTGCTACCTCCTGCACCCACACACAACTCGCGACTTCATCCATTTCACCACTGACTTCCATCCGGCACTCAAATACGCCTGGACCATTTCCGACACTTCCCTACCATTTCTGGACCTCACTATCTCCATCGCAGGGAATAGTCTACTGACCGATATCCACTATAAACCCACTGACTCCCATGGCTATCTGGACTACACTTCTTCCCAACCTGCTTCCTGTAAGGACTCCATCCCCTACTGCCAATTCCTCCGTCTACGCCGCATCTGCTCCCAGGATGAGGTGTTCCATACCAGGGCATCGGAGATGTCCTCATTCTTCAGGGAACGGGGGTTCCCCTCTTCTACTATAGATGAGGCTCTCACCAGGGTCTCTTCTATACCCCATAACTGCTCTCACTCCCCAGCCCCCCTCCCCCCACTCGTAACAAGGGCAGAGTCCCCCTTGTCCTCACCTTCCACCCTACCAGACGTCACATACAACAAATAATCCTCGGACATTTTCGCCACCTCCAACGTGACCCCACCACTTGACACATCTTCCCATCTCCTCCCTGGTCTGCTTTCCGCAGAGACCACTCCCTCCGTAACTCCCTGGTCCATCCGTCCCTTCCCCTCCGCACCACATCCTCTCCGGGCACTTTCCCTTGCAACTGCAGGAAATGCTACACTTGTCACTTTACCTCCCCCCTTGACTCCATTCAAGGACCCAAGCAGTCTTTCCACGTGGGGCAGAGGTTCACCTGCACCTCCTCCAACCTCATCTATTGCATCCGCTGCTCCAGGTGTCAGCTGCTCTACATCGGTGAGACCAAGCGTAGGCTTGGCGATCGCTTCGCCCAACACCTCTGCTCAGTTCGCAATAACCAACCTGATCTCCCTGTGGCTCAACATTTCAACTCCCCCTCCCATTCCGAATCTGACCTTTCTGTCCTGGGCCTCCTCCATGGCCAGAGTGAGGACCACCGTAAATTGGAGGAGCAGCACCTCATATTCCGCTTGGGCAGTCTGCACCCCAGCGGCATGAACAATGACTTCTCTAATTTCAGGTAGTCCCTGCTTTCTCATCCCCTTCCCAGCTCTCCCTCAGCCCAGCGTCTCCGCCTCTTCCTTTCTTCTTCCCACTCCCCCCACCCTCACATCAGTCTGAAGAAGGGTCTCGACCCAAAACGTTGCCTATTTCCTTCGCTCCATAGATGCTGCCTCCCCCGCTGAGTTTCTCCAGCAGTTTTGTCTACCCACATGTTAACACTATCCTACACACACTTGGGACAATTCACAATTTTACCAAAGCCAATTAACCTACAAACTTGTAAATCTTTGGTGTGCGGGAGGAAAACAGAGATCCCGGAGAAAACCCACTCAGTCCCGGGAGAACTACGAGGGCAGTGTCTCGTGGGAGAGTGGAGTGGAAGGGCTGATGGAGATCGGCAAATTGGAGGGCACAGTTTGAGAAGAGAGAGCCCAACAACTGGTACGTGTTGGAGATGTGGGAGGAAACAAGGGCACCAGTTCTATGTTATCCCACTTTCTCAGCCACTCCTTGCCACTCATGGCAATTTACAATGGCCAGAGTGGAGGATTTACAAAGTTGCAATTGGCCCATCACCGATAGCAAGTTGAAGGACACCCCTCTCGCAGGTGTGGTGGGACCACGGCCAACCTCTCCCGCCCCGGCTCAGGGGAGAAGCAGATCTCCCGGTGGTGCAGCGGTAGAGTTGCTGCCTTCCAGCGCTCACAGCACCAGAGACCCCGGCTCCATCCCGACTATGGGTGCCAGCGCTCACAGCACCAGAGACCCGGCTCCATCCCGACTATGGGTGCCAGCGCTCACAGCACCAGAGACCCCGGCTCCATCCCGACTATGGGTGCCAGCGCCACAGCACCAGAGACCCCGGCTCCATCCCGACTACGGGTGCCAGCGCTCACAGCACCAGAGACCCCGGCTCCATCCCGACTACGGGTGCCAGCGCTCACAGCACCAGAGACCCCGGCTCCATCCCGACTACGGGTGCCAGTGCTCACAGCACCAGAGACCCCGGCTCCATCCCGACTATGGGTGCCAGCGCTCACAGCACCAGAGACCCGGCTCCATCCCGACTATGGGTGCCAGCGCCCACAGCACCAGAGACCCCGGCTCCATCCCGACTATGGGTGCCAGTGCTCACAGCACCAGAGACCCCGGCTCCATCCCGACTACGGGTGCCAGCGCTCACAGCACCAGAGACCCGGCTCCATCCCGACTACGGGTGCCAGCGCCCACAGCACCAGAGACCCGGCTCCATCCCGACTATGGGTGCCAGCGCCCACAGCACCAGAGACCCCGGCTCCATCCCGACTATGGGTGCCAGCGCTCACAGCACCAGAGACCCGGCTCCATCCCGACTACGGGTGCCGTCTGTACGGAGTTGGTACCTTCTCCCCATCACCACGTGGGGTTTCTCTGAGATCTTCGGTTTCCTCCCACTCTCCAAAGACGTACAGGTTTGTAGGTTAATTGGTTTGGTATAAATATAGATTGTCCCCAGTGTGTGTGGGATAGTATTAGTGTGCGGGGATCGCTGGTCGGTACAGACTCGGTGGGCTGAAGGGCCTGTTTCCATGCTGTATCTCTAAACTAAACTGAGGAGAGGATGCCAGTGTGGCAGGCCTACCTTGACCGAGACCTCCGGTAGGTAATGAGGATTGCGAAGGCGGGTGGTCATGTAGAGCTTGAAATCCCTGGAGTACTGAATGATGGTGTCGCCGAGCTGGATATAATCCATCCCATTCTGTTTGAACGTCTGCTTCAGCAGCAAGGGGCCCAGGATGGGATCAAGCTCTTCCGAAAGATTTTCAATCAGGACTGGATTTCCAAACTGGCGAATGCAGGATGATAAAGAATATATGATAAAGTAAAGATTACACAGCATCTCTGGAGAGGTGACGTTTCGGGACGAGAACTTTCTTCCGAGTGAGAGTCAGGGGAGAGTTCTCTAACTTCAAGTACCCCTTGCATCCCCTCTCTCTCTCTCCATCCCTCCCCCACCCGAGTTCTCCGACTAGTTTCACTGTCCTCCTGATTAATTTTACTGTTTGTAATCCTCGTTGTCAGCTTCCCCTCAGCCAACAATGAACCGTTCTACATTTCCTGGATCATCATCTGCTTTGATCTGTCCTTTTCACACCTTACATGCTCTGTGTACCCTTCCATATCGCAATCTTCCCTCTCCCCTGACTCTCAGTCTGAAGAAGGGTCTTGACCCGAGACGTCACCCATCCCTTCTCTCCAGAGATGCTGCCTGACCTGCTGAGTTACTCCAGCATTTTGTATCTATCATCGGTGTAATCCAGCATCTGTGGTTTCTTCGTAAAATAATCCACGTGCATTCACACTCGTTCATTTCCTCTACTTAATTCTCCTGTCGTGCAGAAGACATAAATGCTTGAAAGCACATTGCACCAGAATCAAAAACAGCTTCTTCCCCGTTGTTATCAGACTACTGGAAGGACCTATTGTATGCTAAGGATGACCTTCCGATCTTCTGGTCTACCTCATTGCAGCCCTTGACAGTTTTTACCTGAACCATATTTGCAGCTTTGACTTTCTATTCTACCCTCTGTTTAATTTCCCTTTTGGACTAGATGTAGGGTATGATGAGCCTGGATATCAGGCAACATGAAGTCTTTCAGAACGGGTGACAATGAATAAACCAGTACTAATACAGTCTGTAAAGAAACCTAGTGTTTACTTTAGTTTGGAGATGCACCATGGAAACAGGCCCTTCGGCCTGTCGAGTCCAGGCTGACCAACGATCCCCGTACACTAACACTATCCTACACATACGACGGACAATCTACAATTTAACAAAGCCAATCTGTACGTCTACGGAGTGTGGGTGGAAACCGGAGCACCCGGAGAAAACCCACGCGGTCACTGGAAGAACGTAAAAACACCATACAGACAGCACCCATCACACAAACCAACCTCCCTTCCATTTACTCAATTTACACCTCACGTTGCCTCGGCAAGGCCAGCAGCATAATCAAGGCCGAGTTGCACCCTGGCCACTCCCTCTTCTCCCCTCTCCAATTAGGCAAGAGGTACAGAAGTGTGAAAACACACAGCTCCAGATTCAGGGACAGTTTCTTCCCAGCTGTTATCAGGCAACAGAACCATCCTACCACAGCCAGAGAGCAGTCCTGAACTACTATCTACCTCATTGGTGACCATCAGACTATCTTTAACCACACTGTACTGGACTTCATCTTGCAATAAACATTATTCCCGTTATCCTGTATCTGTACACTGCGGACGGCTTGCTTGTAATCATGTATTGTCTTTCCGCAGACTAGTTAGCAAGCAGCAAAAGCTTTTCACTGAGCCTCGATACAGGTGACAATAAACTGAACTAACTAACAAACTATCTGTGCAGGAGTGGTGTGTCAGATACATGAAGTGACACTCAGCTCAACCCCCGACAAACAGAATGTTGTGGATAAGCATGAGGATCCGCTGATGTTTATTGGTGACTGTTGATCTGCATGTGTCCCCGTGACCTGCGTGGGTTTTCTCCTAAATCTTCGGTTTTCTCCCATACTCCTAAGACGTACAGGTTTGTAAGTTAATTGGCTTGTTACAATTGTAAAAATTGTCACTTGCGTAGGAATGGTGTTAAAAGAAACATAGAAACATAGAAAATAGGTTCAGGAGGAGGCCGTTCGGCCCTTTGAGCCAGCACCACCATTCAATGTGATCAGCCGATCGTCCGCAATCAATAACCCGTGCCTGCCTTCCCCCCTATATCCCTTGATTCCACTAGCCCCTAGAGCTCTATCCAACTCTCTCTTAAATCCATCCAGTGATTTGGCCTCCACTGCCCTCTGTGGCAGGGAATTCCACAAATTCACAACTCTCTGGGTGAAAACGTTTTTCTCACCTCAGTCTTAAATGGCTTCCCCTTTATTCTAAGACTGTGGCCCCTGGTTCTGGACTCGCCCAACATTGGGAACATTTTTCCTGCATCTAGCTTGTCCAGTTCTTTTATAATTTTATATGTTTCTATAAGATCCCCCTCATCCTTCTAAACTCCAGTGAATACAACCCTAGTCTTTTCAATCTTTCCTCATATGACAGTCCCGCCATCCCAGGGATCAATCTGGTGAACCTACGCTGCACTGCCTCAATCACAAGGATGTCCTTCCTCACGTTAGGTGTGCTGAGATTAATGGTCAGCGTGCTCAGTGGGTCAAAGTGTCCCTAAACTAAACTAAATTGGTATGTGGATGGCGGCAATGCAAGGCCGCACCTCTGTTCCCCGACACTGAGCTCGCGACACAACTGACCAGACATCAGATCTCTCTGGAGAAGGACTGAAGTGTGAGCATTCGCCCAGACGCAGGACTTGAGCGACATTTACCTGAACGCAGTTGCCCAGCGTGCGGATGTAGTCAGACTCGGTGAGCTTGCAGACGTGGAGCTTGTTAGATTTCTCCATGTTCTTCACCCACTTGTTGGCCTGGCCCTGCGGGTCGATCATGAGAGGCCAGCGCTGGGCAGAGGTGACGATAATGGCATTGTCGACGGAGAACCTAAGTGGACACCAACACTGTAGGAAGCATCCGCACCAGTATCACCAGCACCACCATCAATACTGGAGGCCACAGCCTGATGGTGAGGGGGGGAAGGCTTACAGGAGGTGGGTGGGTGGGTGCCTGCAACAACCTACCGGCGGTGATGATGAAGGAAGGTACAATAATGGCATGAACAAGACTCTTGGATAGGCTCATGGATGTGCAGGGCATGGAGGAATATGGATTACATGCAGGCATAAGTTGATGCTCACGTGTTAGGAGCACAATTAGGCCATTCGGCCCATCGAGTCTACTCCGCCGTTCAATCGTGGCTGATCTATCTCTCCCTCCCAACCCCATTCTCCTGCCTGCTCCCCATAACCCCTGACACATAGTGCTTACATGTCCCTGGGCAGTCCATGCAGTTGCCACTCCAGGCTGCTGACTGGATCCCCCAGCGTGTTCGACAGGGAGAAGATGTTGGAGACCGGGATTTGCTTCTGCTTGCACATGCTCAACCATTCCTTCAGCACAGTCTGTGTGAGAGGGAGGAGACAATTACAATAATAGGACGCACCTTTAGGCAGGAGATGAGGAGGAGTTTCTTCAGTCAAGCGGGTGGTGAACCTGTGGAATTCTTTGCCACAGATGGCTGCGGAGGCCAAGTGAATGGATATTGTTAAGGCGGAGATAGCTAGATTCTTGATTAACATTGAAAATAGGGGCAGGAGGAGGCCATTCGGCCCTTCAAGTCAGCACTACCATTCATTGTGATCATGGCTGATCGTCCCCCATCAATAACCCGTGCCTGCCTTCTCCCCATATCCCTTGACTCCACTAGCTCCTAGAGCTCTATCTAACTCTCTCTTAAATCCATCCAGTGATTTGGCCTCCACTTCCCTCTGTGACAGGGAATTCCACAAATTCACAACTCTCTGGGTGAAAAAAGTTTTTTCTCACCTCACCTCAGTCTTAAATGGTCTTTATTCTTTATTCTAAGACTTTGGCCCCTGGTTCTGGACTCACCCAACATTGGGAACATTTTTCCTGCATCTAGCTTGTCCATTCCTTTTATAATTTTATATGTTTCTATAAGATACCCCCTCATCCTTCTAAACTCCAGTGAATACAAAGCCTAGTCTTTTCTATCTTTCCTCATATGACAGTCCCGCCATCCCAGGGATCAATCTCGTGAACCTACGCTGCACTGCCTCAATCACAAGGATGTCCTTCCTCAAATTAGGAGACCAAAACTGTACACAATACTCCAGATGTGGTCTCACCAGAGCCCTATACATCTGCAGAAGAACCTCTTTACTCCTGCACTGAAATCCTCTTGTTATGAAGGCCAACATTCCATTAGCTTTCTTCACTGCCTGCTGTACCTGCACGCCAACTTTCAGTGACCGGTGTACAAGGACACACAGGTCTCACTGTACCTCCCCCTTACCTAACCTAACCCCATTGAGATAATAATCTGCCCCCTTGTTTTTGCCGCCAAAGTGGATAACCTCACATTTATCTATATTATACTGCATCTGCCACACATCTGCCCACTCACTCAACCTGTCCAGGTCACCCTGCAACCTCCTAACATCCTCTTCACAGTTCACACTGCCACCCAGCTTTGTGTCATCCGCAAACTTGCTAGTGTTGCTCCTAATTCCCTCTTCCAAATCATTTATATGGTAAACAGTTGTGGCCCCAACACCGAGCCTAGCAGCACTCCACTCGCCACTGCCTGCCATTCTGAAAAGGATCCGTTCACTCCTACTCTTTGCTTCCTGTCTGCCAACCAATTTTCTATCCACGTCAACACCCTACCACCAATACCATGTGCTCTAATTTTAGTCACCAGTCGGGACTTTATCAAAGGCTTTCTGAAAGTCTAGATACACTACATCCACTGGCACCCCTTCATCCATTTTACTTGTCACATCCTCAAAAAATTCCAGAAGATTATTCAAGCATGATTTCCCTTTCATAAATCCATGTTGACTTGGACTAATCCTTTTACTGCTATCCAAATGCCCCATTATTACCTCTTTAATAATTGACTCCAGCATCTTTCCCACCACCAAAGTCAGGCGAACTGGTCTATAATTCCCCGTTTTCTCTCTCGCTCCTTTCTTGAAAAGTGGGATAACATTAGCTATCCTCCAATCCACAGGAACTGATCCTGAATCTATTGAACATTGGAAAATGATCACCAATGCGTCCACTATTTCTAGAGCCACCTCCCTGAGGACCCTGGGATGCAGACCATCAGGCCCTGGGGATTTATCGTCCTTCAGTCCCATTAGCCTACCCAATACTCTTTCTCGTCTAATGAAAATTTTGTTCAGTTCCTCTACCCCCTCATATCCTAGTCCTCCACATCTGGGAGATAGTTTGTGTTTTCCTTAGTGAAGACAGCTCCGAAGTACCTGTTCAACTCTTCTGCCATTTCCTTGTTCCCCATAATAATTTCACCCGTGTCTGCCTTCAAGGGACCCACATTTGACTTTGCTATTCTTTTTCCCTTAACATATCTAAAGAAGCTTTTACTGTCCTTTATATTCCTGGGCAGCTTCCCCTCGTACTTCATCTTTTCAGCCCGTATTGCCCGTTTTGTTTCCTTCTGTTGTCCTATTAAAGTTTCCCAATCCTCTGGCTTCCGGCTACTCTTTGCTGTGTTATACATCTTTTATTTTTGGTTTTATTCTATCCCTAACTTCTCTTGTCGCCACGGTTGCCTCCTACTCCCCTTAGAATCTTTCTTCCTTTTTGGAATGAAATGATCCTGCGTCTCCTGGATTATGCCCAGAAATTCCTGCCATTGCTGTTCCACAGTCATTCCTGCTAGGATCCCTTTCCAGTCTACCTTGGCCAGCTCCTCTCTCATGCCTTTAATAGTCCCCTTTGTTCAGCTGGTTCACTGACACTTCTGTTTTAACCTTCTCCTTCTCAAATTGCAGATTAAAACTAATCATATTATGATCACTACCTCCAAGCAGTTCCTTTACCTCGAGTTCTCTTATCAAATCTGGTTCATTGGACAACACTAAATCCAGAATTGCCTTTTCTCTGGTCGGCTCCATTACAAGCTGCTCTAAGAATCCATCTCAGAGGCATTCTACAAACTCTCTTGGTGTCCTGAACCAACCTGATTTTCCCAGTCTACCTGCATATTGACATCCCCCATCACCACAGTGGCATTATCTTTGTTCCATGCCAGTTTTAACTCCTGCTGCAACTTACACCCTACATCCGGGCTATTATTTGGGGGTCTGTAGTTTAGTACAGGTGTCTTGGGTTACGGGGAGAAGGCAGGAGAATGGGGTTGAGAAACAAAGATAGATCAGCCATGATAAAATGGCGGAGTAGGCTTGATGGGCCGAATGGTTTAATTCTGCTTCTATGAACAATGAACAATGAGGTACGTGAAACATTTTAGTTTAGTTTTTAACAAACAGCATATTTAGAGATACAGCATGGAAACAGGCCAACCAGCGATTCCCGTACATTAACAGTATCCTACACACAATAGGGACAATGTACATATACTCCAAAGCCAACTACCTTACAAAGCTGCGGAAGGAAAGAGGAGAACCTGGAGAAAACCCCCGCAGGTCACGGGGAGAAGGTACAAACTGTACAGACAGCACCTGTAGTCAGGATGGAACCGGGGTCTCTGGCGCTGCGAGGCAGCAACTCTACCGCTGCGCCACCATGCTGCTCTGATGTAACGGTGTTGTATACACACAAAGAAACATACAGACATGGAAAATAGGTGCAGGAGGAGGCTATTCGGCCCTTCGAGCCAGCACCGCCATTCATTGTTATCATGGCTGATCATCCACAGTCAGTACCCCGTGCCTGCCTTCTCCCCATACCCCTTGATTCCACTAGCCCCTAGAGCTCTATCTAACTCTCTCTTAAATCCATCCAGTGATTTGGCCTCCACTGCCCTCTGTGGCAGAGTTCCACAAATTCACAACTTTCTGGGTGAAAAAGTTTTTTTCTCGTCTCAGTTTTAAATGGCTTCTCCTTTATTCTTAGACAGTGGCCCCTAGTTCTGGACTCTGGGAACATTTTTCCTGCGAGAATTGGAAGAGCAAATATGTAAGGAGATAGCAGATATTAGTAGTAAGCACAAGGTAGTGATTGTGGGAGATTTCAATTTTACAAAAATAAACTGGGAAACACATTCTGTAAATGGGCTGGATGGTTTGGAGTTTGTAAAATGTGCGCAGGCTAGTTTTTTGCAGCAGTACATAGAGGTATCGACCAGAGAAGGTGCAGTGCTGGACCTCCAGTTAGGAAATGAGGCAGGTCAGGTGACGGAGGTATGCGTTGGTGAGCACTTCGGGACCAGTGATCACAATACCATTAGTTTCAATATAATTATGGAGAAGTCAGAACTGGACCTAGGGTAGAGATTTTTGATTGGAGAAAGGCTAACTTTGAGGGAATGCATAAGGATTTTAAAGGAATGAATTGGGACACTTTGTTTCATGGGAAGGATGTAGAAGAGAAATGGAGGACATTTAAAGGGGAAATTGTAAGAGTACAGAATCTTTATGCCCCTGTTAGGTTGAAAGGAAATAGTAAAAATTGGAAAGGGCCATGGTTTTCAAGGGAAATTGGACACTTGTTTTGAAAAAAGAGAGATATCTACAATAATTTTACTTCGGAGTCACGTGAGTGACTACGTGAAGAGCCCGCCTCACGCTGGTAACGGCATGACGTCAACGCTGACGGCGGAAGGAGGAGCTGCAGTAAGGAGCAGCTCCTCGCAGCGGTCGGAACGGCCCCGCAGGTAAGAACAGTAAAGTTGGGATATCTTAGCGGGCGCTGGGTAGGTCCAGCAGTATAGGAAATATTTTAAATCAGGTCAGAGTCATATTAGTGCTGGATAAGCACAGATGATGAAGTAAACGTATATTCGCGGGTTAAATGCTTCCTGGGGTGAAAAATAAATATACGGGAAAGCTAGTGCGGAGCCGGTTCCGATACCGGTGGCCGTAGATATACCCGTTAGCGAATTAGTTTACAAAATGATAACCACGGAGAGAAATGCTCCCGAATATGAAAAATGGAAAATAAAATAAAATAAAAAATCTGAGAGGCCCGTGGTTCTGATGACTCTGACATTGAAAGTCCTCCAGATAAGTAAACTATGTGGAACTGATTATGGAGCATATGGAGAAAGTTCTCCAAATAATTATGAGACTAGGGTCAAAGTACCCTGAAGGTTCCTAAAAATAGCCCTGAGGGGTTTAATTATTCTGAATATGGCCATGGGCCTAATTGGAAGTTGGAACTCCGGACCCAGGATTTGGGCCGGAAGAAGTCTCATGGGATGAAATCCCAATTGATTTAGGGCTGCAGAAGGCAGACCCTGTTGATGGTGATTTGCATTTGAAAGCACACCACAAAATAAAAATAAAAATAAAAATAAAATGAAAAAATATTAAAAGAGGCCAAAGATGCCTGGGATAGCAAAAGGTTTTGCTATATATGAAGGAAGTGGTGAGGCTATGGAAGAAAACCTAGCTGCCAACATATATATATGGTATCTCACCAACTTCATGATTCTGTGATGATTGAAATATTAAAATTGCACAGCACAGGAAATTGTGCCTCATTGGAAGAGCCTACGGTTTATCCGTTAATATGGGCATCCATGACTCCAAATATGAGAGCGTCAAATAGTGAGGTTTAAAAATCCTCACAAATTATTCTGCTGCTATTATGGCTTTTGGGCAGATGAAAGGAAAACAAAAAAAAAAAAATAAAGACGCTATTGTGCAATTCTTTCTATGAAATTTTGTATAAAATAAATGGCTATTTGGCCCATTTTTCACCCAAGGTTGCATACCTGTGTCGAGCAAGTGGTGTTTAAGCTCTTGGTTATCTGTTTGGAGTAATCTGCCTAACTTATTGAAATTGGATGAAAAGCTAAATATTTTAGCTGCATGAAACCTTCGTCTTTGGACGAAAAGGTATTTTCGCCCAGAAGGGGATTTGATATTGGAAATAGAGGCAGAAATATGTCAAGGAAGTTTTATTGTATTGCACAGCCAAATACTTACCCGAATTCAGGGGATAAGGAGACCACCACGCTCATATGCAGAGGAATTAAAGACTTGTTCTCTGCTTAAAGAAACTGCGGATTAATCTCCAGTTAGAGGGAGATTACAAAAAGTTTATTAAGACTGGCTTACTATTATTTTTGATCAGTATATTACGAGCAGTTTCATTAACTACTATTACTTTTAAAAAAAAGAGGTTAATCCTCCTGTACAGAATAAACCTGCTTATGTTTTCGTGTTTTCTGCAATTGAAAAAGCAGAGATTTATGTCCACATTGCCTAATTATCTGGAAAAGGGGTAATGGAAAAGATTTTGAACACGAGCATAAATTTGTCTTTAATGTTAGAAGGCATTACAGATGATGGTTGCAGAAGTATTCTGGACCTTACAGGTCTAAATAAGTTTGTAGAATACAAACATGTTCAAATGGAGACATTGAATACTGCAAAAATATTTAATTCAGCAGGTTGTTATATGGCTAAGATTGATGAAAAGACGCCTATTATTCTGTACCTATGCATCAGGTTTCGGTGGTACTTAAAATTTAATTGGTTGTGACAATTATGGCAGTTAAGCTTTGCCAAATGGACTGAGTTCAGCTTTTTACTCTTTACGAAACTGTTGAAACCAGTTTAGCCCAATTAGAGCACAAAATGCACATCATTATGGCTTATCTCAATGACATTCTGGTCATTAGTGATTATCAGGAGTCAGCTGAGGACTCAGTTTCAGTTACTAAAGCTTTGTGGTAAGCTAAGGTTCTTAATTCATCTAATTAAGCCCCAGCTGCAGCCAGCACAAACAATTTACTTTTGGGGTTTGTAATTAACTCAGAGACTATGTTAATATCTTTACCAACAGATAAAGTCGATGATATTTTGGTAACTTGTCATTATCTCATTCAAAACCTTATCCTTCCATCCGAGAAATGGCGACAACCATTGGTGAACTGCTAGCAGCATTTCCTGCAGTAGAATTTGGTCCATTACATTATCAATATCTTCGAAGGTACAAGATACGAGCTCTCAAAGAGAAGGCAGGCCATTTGACAGGCCTATGTAATTAACAAAAGAAGCTGTATTGGAATTACAATGCTGGGTTAAAAAAGGAAAATGTCCCACAAGCTGCTAATAAATATTATGATTAAACAGCCTGAAATGGTTTTACATACAGATGCTAGTGCTCTCGGATGGGGGGCCACAGATTTATCCTCCAGTTGTGGAGGTAGATGGAAAACTGAAGAACAAGTGTTTCTCCAAGAGTATGGTATTAACTATTTGGAATTATTGGGGGCCTTTTATGGGCTTAAAGCATATTGTTGTGCTAAACAAGGTCTGCATGTGTTAATACAATTAGACAATAAAACGGCTGTGGTTTACATCAATCACATGGGGAGAGTTAGATCAGTATCATGTGATTGTCTGGTCAATGAGATATGGCAATGGTGTATTGGTCGGCAGATATGGATTTCAGCAAGCTATATTCCAGGTAAGGACAATGTGGTAGCAGATGAAAGGTCCAGGATTTTTAAAGATAATACGGAATGGATGCTTAAGCTAGCAATATTTAAGAATATTGTTAGACGATTTGGGTTGCCAGAAATTGATCTGTTTGCATCCAGGCTTAATCATCAATTGCCTCATTATGGGTCTTGGGAACACGATCCGGACGCAGTTTGCAGTAGATGCGTTTTCATTACACTGGGGAAAGATGTTCTTTTATGCTTTTCCACCATTTGCTCTGATTCAGAGATGCTTGAAGAAAATAGAGCAAGATTCAGCTTCCGGATTGTTGGTAGTGCCAAATTGGCCAACTCAACCTTGGTTCCCAGTTATGCTGAATATGATTAAAGAACCGTATATGCAGATTCCTAACTGTAGTGATATCTTGACTAATCCAGTAACAAATGAAGGTTACCCATTATATGCATATATGAATTTGTTAATCTGCAGGTTTTGACCAGACCACTACAGGAACTGGGATTGTCGGACCAAACTTTGACAGTTATTGGCGCATCATGGCGAGATAGCACACAGAAACAATATATGACACATATTAAGAAATGGGAAGAATTTTGCACACAGTCAAATATTTCTGATGATTCTGTGAATGTTACTCATGTTTTGGAATTCCTTGCCAATTTGCACTTTGGGCAACATTTAAGTTACAGTGCCATTAACACTGCACGCAGTGCCTTGTCGTCCTATTTAGGACTTATGACTGGTGAGAAATCAATTGGGTCGCATCCATTAATATCACGATTCATGAAAGGAATTTTTCACATGAATCCGCCAAAACCTAGATATACAGAGATTTGGGATGTGAGCATAGTACTTGCTCTACTTAGAGAATGGACGCCAATTGAAGGGTTGCCATTGGATAGGTTAACATTGAAATTGGTCATGTTAATGTCACTGGTCTCAGCCCAAAGAGTGCAAACTTTACAAATGTTGCGTTTAGACTGTATGCATGTGACTACAGATAACGTTGTCTTCTATGTTTACGATCTGATCAAACAAAGTAGACCAGGGAGATCTGGAACAAAGGTAACCTTTCAAGCTTTTCATATTGAGCCTGCTTTGTGTGTGGTTAGACATTTGAACCAATATATTAAAGTTACGGACACTTTTCGAGGAAACGAAAAGACATTGCTGCTTACGCACAAAAAGCCACACACAAAAGCTTCAGTTCAAACTATCTCAAAATGGTTGAAACAGGTGTTGGTTTTAGCGGGAGTAGACACTGATGTCTTCAAATCTCACTCCACCAGGGCGGCAGCTACGTCCGCGGCGAAGGGGCGGGACGTACCTCTCGAGCATATTTTAAAAATCGCAGGGTGGAGTAAAGAAGAAACTTTTTCAAAGTTCTACAACAAACCTGTTCACACTATGACAAGCTTTGGACACGCGGTGTTGGGAGCACTATAATCACCTGCTTTGTTTGCTATTAATTGCTATAATCAGTTGTGTAGTCACTGATAGCTTTTGTCACTTGTAATCATTTTTCCCTCAAATATAAGGAGGGTATTATATGGTCTTTCAACCATTAAAAAAGTTAATTGTGAAAAGATCTAACATTTGTCTGCTTTCTCATGTATGTGTTTACTTAGCCGGACTGTCGTACGGATTAATTCTACGACATAAAAAACACAGAAAGCTTTAAAAAACTCTTCACGTAGTCACTCACGTGACTCCGAAGTAAAATAGTAAGATTAAACGAGAACTCACCTGTTCGAAGTTTGATCGTTATTTTACGAGGAGTTACGATGAGGGATTACGTGCCCTCCACTCCCACCCTCGTAAAATAAATGATCAAATGGTGGTTCTAAGTCTTTTTTATGAGCCTTACTATGTTACTCCGGCTTTGGTGTTCTGTGTTTTTTCATGCCGTTGCTTTGAAGTATGCCGTTACCAGCGTGAGGCGGGCTCTTCACGTAATCCCTCATCGTAACTCCTCGTAAAATAACGATCAAACTTCGAACAGGTGAGTTCTCGTTTAATCTTACTATTATAGGAGGCATGGAGTAAATGAGGTGCTAGAGGAGTATAAAGAATGTTAAAAGAATCTTAAGAAAGAAATTAGGAAGGCTAAAAGAAGATATGAGGTTGCTTTGGCAAGAAAGGTGAAAGTAAACCCAAAGGGTTTCTACAGCTATATTAATAGCAAAAAGGATAACGAGGGATAAAATTGGACCATTAGAGAACCAGAATGGACAGCTATCTGCAGAGCCAAAAGAGATGGGGGAGATATTGAACAATTTCTTTTCTTCGGTATTCACCAAGGAGAAGGATATTAAACTCTGTGAGTAAGGGGAAAAAGTAGAGTAGCCATGGAAACTATGAGATTTCAAAGAGGAGGAAGTACTGACACTTTTGAAAATATAAAAGTGGATAAGTCTCCAGGTCCTGACAGGATATTCCCTAGGACATTGAGGGAAGTTAGTGTAGAAATAGCAGGAGCTATGACAGAAATATTTCAAATGTCATTAGAAACGGGAATAGTGCCGGAGGATTGGCATACTGCGCATGTTGTTCCATTGTTTAAAAAGGGTTCAAAGAATAAACCTAGCAATTATAGACCTATTAGTTTGATGTCAGTGGTGGGCAAATTAATGGAAAGGATACTTAGAGATAATATCTATAAGCATCTGGATAAACAGGGTCTGATCAGGAACAGTCAACATGGATTTGTGCCTGGAAGGTCATGTTTGAAAAACCTTCTTGAATTTTTTGAAGTGGTAACTAGGGAAATTGATGAGGGTTATAGCAGTGGATGTTGTCTATATGGATTTCAGTAAGGCCTTTGACAAGATTCCCCATGGAAGGTTGGTTAAGAAGGTTCAATCTTTGGGTGTTAATGGCGGAGTAGCAAGATGGATTCAACAGTGGCTGAATGGGAGATGTCAGAGAGTAATGGTGGATGGCTGTTTGTCAGGTTGGAAGCCGGTGACCAGTGGGGTGCCTCAGGGATCTGTGTTGGGTCCACTGTTGTTTGTCATGTACATCAATGATCTGGATGATGGGGTGGAAAATTGGATAAAGTAAGTATGCAGATGATACTAAGATAGGTGGTGTTGTGGAAATGAAGTAGATTTTCAAAGTCTACAGAGAGATTTGGGCCATTTGGAAAAGTGGGCTGAAAGATGGCAGATGGAGTTTAATGCTGTTAAGTGTGAAGTACTACATCTTGGCAGGACAAATCAAAATAGGACGTACATGGTAAATGGTAGGGAATTGAGGAATGCTGTGGAACAGAGGGATCTAGGAATAACTGTGCATAGTTCCCTGAAGGTGTATCGCATGTAGATAGGGTGGTAAAGAAAGCCTTTGGTGTGCTGGCGTTTATAAATCAGAGCATTGAATATAGGAGCAGGGAAGTAATGTTAAAATTGTACAGGACATTGGAGCGCAGAAGGTTAAGGGGGGACTTGATTGAGGTCTTTAAAATGATGAAAGGGATAGACAGAGTTAACGTGGATACGTTTTTCCCATTGAGGGTAAGGGAAGATTCAACAAGAGGGCATGACATGAGAATTAAGGGACAGAAGTTTGGGGGTAACGTGAGGGGGAACTTCTTTACTCAGAGGGTGGTGGCTGTGTGGAATGAGCTTCCAGCAGAAGTGGTGGAGGCAGGATCGATTTTAACATTTAAAAGTAAAGTGGATAGGTATATGGACGGGAAAGGAATGGAGGGATATGGTCTGAGTGCAGGTAGATGGGACTAGGGGAAAACAAATGGTCGGCACGGACTGGAAGGGCCGAGAGGGCCTGTTTCCGTGCTGTAATTGTTATCTAGCTTGTCCAGTCCTTTTATAATTTGGACTTTTATAATTTTATATGTTTCTATAAGATTTCCCCCTCATCCTTCTAAATTCCAGTGAATAGAAACCTAGTCTTTTCAATCTTTCCTCATATGACAGTCCCGCCATCCCAGGGATCAATCTCGTGAACCTGCGCTGCACTGCCTCAATGGCAAGATTGTCCTTCCTCAATTAGGGGACCAAAACTGCACACAATACTCCAGGTGTGGTCTCACTAGGGCCCTATACAACTGCAGAAGGACCTCTTTGCTCCTATACGCAACTCCTCTCGTTATAAAGGCCAACATGCTGTAACTTTCTTCACTGCCTGCTGTACGTATCAGAGTAGGAGAATCCTGAGCCACAGCGTTACTCCAGCATTTTGTGTCTATCCGTAGAATCACACGGTTGTCCCCACACCGGCCACCAGTGTCAGCCCTTGCCTCACCTGCCGGTATTCGGGGGTGAAGGGTCCCAGATAGGCGACCACGCCGGCGCTCAGCACCACGTCACCGATGATGTTCTGGTACGTGTCGTCCAGCTGCTGTGCAATGCATGTCCAGCGATTCCGCTCCCCTCCCAGCCCGGCTATCAGCTTGTCAGCTCGCTCCAGCTTCAACCTGTAACACACGCACACACACATATACACATACCACACACACACACGCACACACACACACACACACACCACACACACACACACACACACACACACACACACACACACACACACACACACACACACACACACACACACACACATATACACATACCACACACACATATACACATACCACACACACATATACACATACCACACACACACACACACCACACACACACACCACACACACACACACACACACACACAACACACACACACACACACACACACACACACACACACACACACACACACACACACATATACACATACCACACACACATATACACATACCACACACACATATACACATACCACACACACACACACACACACACACACACCACACACACACACACACACACACCACACACACACACACACACACACCACACACCACACACACACACACACACACACACACACACACACACACACACACACACACACACACACACACACACACACCACACACACACACACACACACACACACACACACACACACACACACACACACACACACCACACACACACCCACACCCACCCACACACACACCACACACACACACACACACACCACACACACACACACACACACACACACACACCACACACACCCACACACACACACACACACACACACACACACACACACACACACACACACACCACACACACACACACACACACACACACACACACACACACACACACACACACACATGCACACAGTGAGGGGGGTGGGAGAGAAGGAGCCGCAACACCCCGGCCCCCCTGGCCTGACCACATCACCCCAAACCCAGCCTGGAGTGGTCTGTACCCCAAACCCAGCCTGGAGTGGTCTGTACCCCAAACCCAGCCTGGGGTACTGAGCTCGCCCCAAACCCACCGCAGGGAATCTGACCACAAGCTGCCAATTGTGAAAGCTGGAGGATTGACAAGGTGCGAATTGTGAAGCTAGAGGATTGAAGTGTGAATTGGCAAAGAATGGGGCTGGGAGGGAAAGATAGATCAGCCATTATTGAATGGCGGAGTAGACTTGATGGGCTGAATAGCTTAATTCTGCATCTATAACTTGTGAACTTGTGAAAAGTTACCGCTCAGGTTCCTAATAAATGTCCCCCCCACCCCTCCCCTCCCCTTAATCCAATGTCGTCTGGTTCTCAAATCTCCTGGTCATAGAGTCTTGCCCATACTGGCAAACATGTCCCATCTACACCAGTCCCACCTGCCTGCGTTTGGTCCATATTCCTTTAAACCTGCCCTATCCATGCACCTGTCTAACTGTTTCTTAAATGTTGCGATAGTACCTGCCTCCGGCAGCTCGTTCCATACACCCACCACCCTCAGGTACCTATTAAATGTTTCCCCCTCACCTTAAACCTATGTCCTCTGGATATTCCCACATCATGTACTCGATGGTAATTATGTATTGTCTTTCTGCTGACTGGTTAGCACGCAAAAAAAGCTTTTCACTGTGGGCAAGAGACTGTGGGCAGGACACTGAGTGTGGTTCTAATGGGAGGAGTGTCTGTCTTTCTACTGCAAGCCAGTGCCTGTGAGATGGGGTGCAAGGAGACTCACAGGGTCATCTGGATGCTGTGTTGCAGCTGCTGTTTCTCTGCCACTTTCTGGGCCAGCTGTCCCTGGAGGACCTGCAGCTTGTTCCTGACCTGGATCAGCTCGCCCCTCTTCTCGTTCAGCTTCTCCATTTGGATTCGCAGCTCTGCCTCTGCCTCCGCCAGCTTCTGCCGCTTGGGAGCCACGATCTGAAAGAGGTCAACACGCCTTCAATGATCAGAGGAAGGTCAACAGCACGTGGTGGAGCGGTAGAGTCGCTGCCTCACAGCGCCAGACACCCGGTGCCATCCTGACTACGGGCGCTGTCTGTACGGAGTTTGTACCTTCTCCCCGTGACCCACATGGGCTTTCCCCGCCATCCTCTGCTTTTCTCCCACACTCCCACAGATATACAGGTTTGTAGGCTAATTGGCTTTGGTAAAGATTGTACCCAGTGTGTGTAGGATAGAATAAGTGTTCAGGGATCGATGGCCGGCGTGGATTTGATGGGCCAAAGGGCCTGTTTCCACTATGTATCTCTAAACTAAACTTGGTTGGCATGGACTTGATGGGCTGAAGGGCCTGTTTCCATACTGTATCTCTGAACTAAATTAAACTAAACCTTGCCCACACCTGGTGCCAGGCGCTGCCTTTGCCCGACAGTATTATTGGTATTGGTGGGGGAGGGGGCTCCACATGGGAGGCACAGTGGCGCAGCGGTAGAGTTGCTGCCTCACAGCGCCACAGATCCAGGTTCGATCCTGACTACGGGTGCTGCCTGTATGGAGTTTGCGCGTTCTCCCCGTGATCCTCCGTGGGTTTTCTCCGGGTGCTCCGGTTTCCTCCCACACTCCAAAGACATGCAGGTTTGTAGGTCAATTGGCTTGGTGTTATAAAAAAGTGAAATAGTCCCTTGTGTATGTAGGATAGTGATAGTGTGCGGGGATCGCTGGTCAGTGCGGACTCGGTGGGCTGAAGGGCCTGTTTCTGCGTTGTATTTCTAAACCACACTAAAACTAAGTGGGGAGCGTGCCACTGAACTATCACAGCATCTCAGCCTCAACGTGCGAAGCTGAACCTCACTCTCTCATTCTACCAGTTACTGGGATATAGAGGCCTTAGTTGCCACAACTCTGGGACTGCTGGAGTCTGGACAGGTGTGGGAAAGGTGTTTGAGGTCATGACCAACCTGACAACACCCATGGTCCATGAGACATGGTGACCACTTTTGACCACATTATCCACTGCAAGCACCTCAGGCCACAGGAGCCAGACGGCCAACTCAGTAGAACCACTCCACATGGATGTACCAGGGGCTACCTGAAAGTGGCAACACATGTGGACAAGGTGGTCAAGAAGCCAATTGGTATGCCTGACTTAGGCGGTGGGTGGACAGAGTACAAAAGTCGGGAAATCATGGAAAGTTAGTGAAGACTCAGGAAGCCAGTGAAAGGCCTGGATAGTGTGGATGTGGAGAAGACGTTTCCACTGGTGGGAGAGTCTAGGACCAGAGGGCACAACCTCAGAATAAAAGGATGTAGCTTTAGAAAGGAGATGAGGAAGAATTTCTTTACGCAGAGCGTGGTGAATCTGCACTGGCCCTTCGGCCCACAATGCCTGTGCTGAACAAGGTGCCGTGTCAGACGTTATGGGGAGATGGCTGGAGATTTGGAACTGGGAGGGAGAGATATATATCGGCCATGAATGGCAGAGTAGACTTGATGGGCCGAATGGCCTAATTGTGCTCCTATCACGTGAACATCAACCTATGCCTGCACATAATCCATGTGCCTCCATTCCCTACACATCCATGAGCCTATATATCTTGTCAATGCTACTACTGTGCGTGCCACCAGCATCACCGCCAGTGGGTTGGTCCAGGCACCCACCACCCTCTGGATAATAATCGTGCTCCACACACATCCTGTAAACTTCCCCTCACACTATAAAGCTGCGCCCTCTAGTATTTGATCCTTCCAGCCTGGGAGGAAGGTTCTGATTGTCCACCCGATCAAGTCAGTTCAGTTTACTTTAGTGTCACGCGTACTGAGGTACAGTGAAAAACATTTGTTGCGTGCTAACCAGTCAGCAGAAAGATAATACCCGCAGAGTTGGTATATGGTGCTCCACTCACTGTCCCCGGGGAGTTTGTCCCTGTTGCTAATGGGTCCCAGGAACCCCCGTCAACGCTGCTGATTCGCTTGCGGGAGAGGGTCAGCACCCTATCTCCCATCCCAACGTCACGTCATGGAGTGGCCCTGCCCATGTGCCACTGCCGCTGATGGCTGCCCATGGGCCTACTACATGGGAGGCCGGCGTGAAACGGTGTCTGTGGCTCGTTTGAAACCGGCCCACTTGGACCTGAGTGAGCCAGTCCATGTGGCTCAACCTCCCCGTCGCGGGCATCCGCCGTCCCGGGCTCCCGGAGATTCTTCCGAAACCGAGCAAGCCCGCAGGGTGTGGGACGTGTTCGGGCCGCCTCGTGCGATGTCCTATGCGGTTCGGTGCCTCTGGTTCTGGGGAGGGGTCATGTGGCGGCACCTGATAGCAACCCAAGGTCACGACAAACCATCGGCTCTAGAGAGCGGCGTCTCGGTCGGGGAGGCTCGAGTCACGGGGTCATTATATGAGTTGTTATTTAAGGCCGGATAACGCCCGTATCAGCTGAGGAGTAGGGAGCTGTATGCAGAAGAATAAACATGATGTCTAGAGCAAACAACCTGTGTCCGACTAGTTTTTGGCTGGACTCCTGCCAGTCCCCGCCACAAGGGTACGAACAGTGAAAATCAGCAGGACGACAGTGAAACTAGTACGACAACTGTGTGTGGGAAGGATGGAAAGAGGTGGGAGATACAAGGGTTACTTAAAATGTGAGAAATCAATATTCATACTGCTTTCCATACTTTGTATGTGCAAGCATTGGTGGATAAATAATCTGAATAAATAATAAATGTTTAGTTTAGTTTAGTTTATGGTCACATGCACTGAGGTACAGTGAAAAGCGTTTGTTGCGTGCTAACCAGTCAGCGCAAAAACAATAGTCCAGAACCAGGGGCCACAGTCTTTGAATAAAGACCATTTAAGACTGAGGTGAGAAAAAACCTTTTTCACCCAGAGAGTTGTGAATTTATGGAATTCCCTGCCACAGAGCGCAGTGGAGGCCAAATCTCTGGGTGGATTTAAGAGAGAGTTAGATAGAGCTCTAGGGGCTAGTGGAGTCAAGGGATATGGGGAGAAGGCAGGCACGGGTTATTGATTGGGGACGATCAGCCATGATCACAATGAATGGCGGTGCAGGCTCGAAGGGCCGAATGGCCTCCTCCTGCACCTATTTTCTATGTTTCTATGTTTAATACACGATTACAATTGAGCCATTTACACTGTACAGATACATGATAAGTGTGTAGGAAGGAACTGCAGATGCTTGTTTAAACCGCAGATAAACACAAAAAGCGGGAGTACTCAACGGACGCAACTTGCTTTGAAATAGGATCTGAAGAAAGGTCTTGACCCAAAACATCACCTATTCCTTTACTCCAGAGATGCTGTCTGACCCACTGAGTTACTCCAGCATTTTGTGTTTCTATACATGATAACGTTTAGTGCAAGGTGAAACTAGTAAAGTGATTAAACATGGGCCGCAGTAGATGAGGTAGATAGTAGTTCAGGACTGCTCTCTAGTTGTGGTAGGATGCTTCAGTTGCCTGATAACAGCTGGAAACCTGATAACAGTTGGAAGAAGGGTCTTTCTCTGCAGAGATGCTGCGTGTCCTGCAGTTACTCCAGCCTTTTGTGTCTATACCAGCATCTGCAGTTCCTTGCTACACATTTCATTCATGTTATTCTCTCTCCTTGAATCAGGACGTGAGAGTAATGTCTGCGTTACCTTTGCTACATTATCGTAGACTTCGATGGCTTGGACCCAGCTACAGAGACCCTCGCAGGCTGACGACACGTTCCTGATGACCGCTGGCTGGAAGTCAGGGTTGTTGATAAAGTCTCTTCGAATGTGAGCTGTCACCTTAGCTGGGATGTTGTCCTTATCAAACTCCTGTGGAAAATAGTGTTTCAATGAAACTATTATTGTCACATGTACCTTGGTATCAATGAACCATTCACATTTCCTTTGCACATTCCATATTTCGCTTGGGCAGCTTACAATCCAGTGGCATGATCACCTTGTCGGGGTGTACTACAGACCCCCGAATAGTCAACGGGAATTAGAAGAACAAATATGCCGGGTGATTGCAGACAGCTGCAGGTCAAATAAGGTTGTTGTAGAAGGGGATTTCAACTTTCCCAATGTAGACTGGGAAAATCATAGCGTGAAGGGTTTAGATGGGGTGCAATTCATCAAATATGTTCAGGAGAGTTTTCTTAAGCTGTATGTAGAGGCCCCCACACGTGAGAGGGCAACGCTGGATCTAGTATTGGGAAATTGGGAAGGGCAGGTTAATGAAGGGCAGGTTAATGAAGTGTGTGTGGAGGAGCCTTTTGGGACCAGTGACCACAGTTCCATTAGGTTTAAGATAGTTATGGATCGGGACGGAGAGGGTCCATGTGTTCAAATGCTCAACTGGGGGTAAGGCCAACTTTGAGGGTGTGAGAGAAGGTCTCGCTCAAGTTGACTGGAGCAGGGTATTAGAGGGGAAAGGAACATCAGCCAAGTGGGATGTTTTTAAAAGTGTACTGAAGAAAGCTCAGGATCTGTACGCCCCCCTTGGAAGGGCAAAGCAGGCAAACGTAAGGAAGCTCGGCTTTCGAGGGAAATTGAGACGTTAGTCAAAAAAATTATAAAAGGACTGGACAAGCTAGATGCAGGAAAAATGTTCCCAATGTTGGGTGAGTCCAGAACCAGGGGCCATAGACTTAGAATAAAGGGGAGGTCATTTAAGACTGAGCTAAGAAAAATAAAATTTACCCAGAGAGTTGTGAATTTATGGAATTCCCTGCCACAGAGGGTAGTGGAGGCCAAATCACTGGATGGATTTAAGAGAGAGTTGGATAGAGCTCTAGGGGCTAGTGGAGTCGAGGGATATGGGGAGAAGGCAGGCACGGGTTATTGATAGCGGACGATCAGCCATGATCACAATGAATGGCGGTGCTGGCTCGAAGGGCCGAATGGCCTCCCCCTGCACCTATTTTCTATATTTCTATGTTTCTAACTTAAAAAGGAAAAGGGCAAAAAGGGGCCAGGAGAGCTCTGGCGGGTAGCATTAAGGACAATCCCAAAAGATTTTATAAATACATAAGGGGGAAAAGGGTAACTAGAGAGAGAGTGAGACCTCTCAGGAATAAAAGCAGTCTCCTCTGTGTGGTGCCACAGGAGATGGGCAAGGTCCTCAATTAGTATTTCTCCTCTGCATTTACCGAGGAGAAAGACAGTATGACGGAGGTAATTGGAGCAGTCACAGGAAGTGTCTTGATAGCAGTCAGGGTTACTGTGGAAGAAGTACTGAAGGTACTGTCGTGTTTGAAGGTAGACAAATCTCCAGGGCCTGATCTGATGTATCCGAGGACATTGTGGGAAACTGGAGAGGAAATTGCTGGAGCTCTGGTTGAAATTTATGAGCCGTCTTTAAATACAGGAGAGGTGCCGGAAGATTAGAAGGTGGCAAATGTTATACCTCTATTCAAGAAGGGCTGCAGGGAAAATGCTGGGAACTATAGGCCGGTGAACTTAACATCTGTAGTTGGTAAGTTAATGGAGAGTATTCTGAGGGATACGATAGATAGGCATTTGGATGGGCAAGGGGTGATTAGGGATAGTCAGCATGGTTTTGTATTTTGTACGTGGGAGGTCATGTCTCACAAATCTGATTGATTTTTTTGAAGATGTGAGCAAAAAGGTTGATGAGGGCAGAGCTGTAGATGTTGTGTACATGGACTTCAGTAAGGCATTCGACAAGGTGCTGCAAGGTAGGCTGGAAGGTCTGATAGCATGGGATCCAAGGAGGGATAGCTGAATGGATAGTATATTGGCTCCATGGAAGGAAGCAGGGTGATGGTGGAAGGTTGCTTCTCGAACTGGAGACCTGTGACTAGTGGTGTGCCTCAGGGTTCAGTGCCAGGCCCATTACTGTTTGTCATCTACATCAATGATTTGGATGAGAACATACAGGGCAAGATTAGCAACTTTGCAGATGATACAAAAGTTAGTGGTTTTGCAGATAGTGAAGATGGTTGTGAACGATTGCAGCAGGATCTGGATCGATTGGCCAGGTGGGCGGAGGAATGGTTGATGGAATTTAATACAGAGAAGAGTGAGGTGTTGCATTTTGGGACTTCGAACAAGGGCAGGACCTACACAATAGTGGATAAGCTTTTCCCATTGAGGGTAGGGAAGATTCAAACAAGAGGGCATGACATGAGAATTAAGGGACAGAAGTTTAGGGGTAACGTGAGGGGGGAACTTCTTAATACTCAGAGGGTGGTGGCTGTGTGGAATGAGCTTCCAGCAGAGGTGGTGGAGGCAGGATCGATTTTTAACATTTAAAAAGTAAAGTGGGATAGGTATATGGACGTGAAGGGAATGGAGGGGTATGGTCTGAGTGCAGGTAGATGGGACTAGGGGAAAACAAATGGTCGGCACGGACTGGAAGGGCCGAGAGGGCCTGTCTCCGTGCTGTAATTGTTATATGGTTATTATGGTTAATAAAGTAAGTAAGTTTATCGGCCATGTATTCACATACAAGGAATTTGCCTTGGTGCTCCGACCACAAGTAACAACATGACATACAGTGACAGTTACGAATGACTCAGAAAACACTAAACATTAATAATAATAAAACATTAATGATAAAACACCATTGATCAAGCATGTGAAACAACAAAATCCAGATCTAAGGGAGGCTACAGATATTTGGCTGTTGAGTAGAGCAACTACTCGTGGATAAAAACTGTTTTTATGTCTGGCTGTGGCAACTTTGACAATCCGGACTCGCCTTCCAGAGGGGAAGTGATTCAAAGATGTTTGTGGCCAGGGTGAGAGGCGTCAGAGATGATCGTGCCCGCTCGCTTCCTGGCCCTTGCAGTGTACAGTTCATCAATGGAGGGAAGGTTGCAGCCAATAACCTTCTCAGCTGATATCGAACGATTCGCTGCAGCCTCCAGGTGTCGTGCTTGGTGTGCTGAGCCAAACCAGACCATGATGTGAGAAGGTGAGGACAGACTCTACGATGGCCGTGTAGAATTGGACCTTCATTGCCTGTGGCAGATTGTTACTTCCTCAGCTGCCGCAGGAAGTACATACTCTGCTGTGCCTTTTTGGACTGTGGAGTCAATGTTGGCCCCACCCACTTAAGGTCTTGGAAATGATGGTTCCCAGGAAACTTAAAAGACTCCACAGATGTGACTGTGGGACCGTGGTGTTGTTGATGATGAGTGGGGTAAGGGGAGGGGGAGCTCTCCTAAAGTCTACAATCGTTCCACTATCTTAAGAGCATTGAGCTCAGGTTTGTTGCTACGGCACCAGGACGCCAGCTGTGACAAATGGTAGGCCACTGGGTAGTGTTGTAGAGCAGAGGGATCTGGGAGTACAGGTGCATGGTTCCATGAGGTTCGAGTCGCAGGTTACAATAAGGTGGTTCATAAAGGCTTTTTGGCACATTGGCCTTCATCAGTCAGAGTATTGAGTATAGAAAGCTGGGAGGGTCATGTTGCAGTTGTATAAGATGTTGGTCGAGGCTTCATTTAGAATATGTGTTCAAATTGGGCACCATGTTGTAGGAAAGATGTTGTCAAGCTGATTGAAGGGTTCAGAGAAGATTTACGAGGGATTTAAGCCAGTGATTAGAGGGTTGTGAGTTATAGGGAGAGGTTGAGTAGCTGGGTCTCTATCCATGGAATGCTGGAGGTATGAGGGGAGAGATCTTATAGAGGTGTTACAAAACATTGAGAGGAATAGATCGGGTAGATTGCAGGAGTGTGCTTTTGCCCAGAGGTGGGGGAATCGAGGACCAGAGGATATAGGTTCAGTGTGAAGGGGAAAAGATTAATAGAATCAGAGGGGTAACTCTTTCATGCATGATTCAATTGATACAATTTATAACAATTTATTTGTTGTCATTTGATCTAACTTCAAACGATATGCGGTTTTGCAGTCATACAAAACAAGAAAAGACGCAAGGGACACAACACAAATTTACACAAACATCACATCTCAGTGAATCTCCTCCTCACAGTGATGGAAGGCAAAGTCTGTAAATCTCTACCCGGCACTCCCCATTCTCCTCCTCATGTCAGAGTCAAAGCCCCCGGCGGGCGGATGGTAAATAAGTCCCGCAGCCATTCAGGCAGCGCCGGGCGATGCAAGGCCGCGCTCCGGCCTTGGATGCTGGAGCCCCCGGCGGGCGTCTAGCATGTCCCGCGGCCGTTTAAAGCCGCGCTGGGTCATTTTCAACCCCGCAACTTGGGCGGGAGAAGTTGCTGTTTGCGGGAAGCTCCGAAAAAAAAAAAAAAAGCCGGCCTCCCACCAGTGACCCGCGAAAGCTCCCGGTGTTACCGTTCCCACCGGACCTGCGGCGGAGCCTCCGAATCTCCGGGGGTCGGGCCGCACGCAGCAGCGCGCCTCCCACAGCTCCTCCATTCGAACTCGGCACACGCCTCCACGGATGGTAGGGTCCGCAGCTCGCGACCTGGAAGGTTTGGAGGCTGCTCCACGGAGCTAGGCCCAACGGGACCAACGGAGATCCGACAGAGAAATGGTCGGGTCCCCGTACAAGGAAGAGATTTTAAAAGTTCCCCTCCCCACCACATACCCACGTTTAAAAAACCACTATTAAACTACACTCAAAACGAGACAAAAAAAATTCAAAAAAGACAGACGGACTGAGACCCATCTTCGACTGTCCCTCATGGAGCGTCCTTCAGTGACCCTGATCCGATTGACCTCTGGCCTCTGTGACCCCGCCACTCAGTGATGCTTAGCTCCATGATCCCTTACCCTGGTGATACCCGGCCATCACCCACACTATACTTGGTGCTTCTACCACAGTCACCCTGACCCCCAGTGCCCGTATACCTTCAGTGACTCCAGGAACTTCAGGTCTCCCCCCGAGCATCTTTCTTCGCAGGGTGGCCAAGTAGTGTTCGGTGCTCTTCCCATTTGGCATCCTGCTCATTCTCTGGTTTAATTCCCTTGAAAAGAAGTCATAGAATCATAGAGAGATTACAGTGGAAATTGGCCCTTCAGCCCAACTCGCCCACACCGCAGGTGAACATGTCCCCATCTACGCTAGTGCCCGGAATTTGGTCCATATCCCTCCAATCCTGTGCTATCATTGACCAGTTTAATGACTTCTTAGTGGGGGATAGTCCGCAGCCACAACTACCTCCTCTGGCGCTTGTTCCATACACCCACCACCCTCTGTGTGTTTTAATGTTACCCCTCATTTTACCTTATTAAATATTTTACTTCACCTTGAACTATGTCCTGTGTTCCTTGATTCCCTTCTTTATGCGTCTAGAATTATTTCCTCTCATGATTTTATATAAATCCATAAGTTCATCCCTCTATTCCTCCTGCACTCCAAGAAACAGAGTGCCAGCCTGCTCAACCTCTCTCATAGCTCAGACGCTCGAGTCCTGACAACATCTTGGCAGATTTTCTCTGCTGCCTATCAACCATTGGCAGCTTTTAAAGTAATGGGCTTGGAAAATTGCCGCTGACCACAAAGAGAGAGGTGCACTGAAAAGGGAGTGAAGGAAGGTCAGACCAGCCAAGTGTATCTATTAAATCTACATCCTGGGTGATGGCTTGCCTCCAGCAATGTATTTGTCAAGAGAAGGAGTGGAGGTTTGGCTATGGACCACCGGACAAATGTTGCAAGTGTATGCGCCAAAGTACTGGAGTAACTCAGCGGGCACAGGCTGCATCTCTGGAGATGAAGGATATGGGTAACGTTTCGGGTAGAGACCTTCTTCAGGGACTGTCTGGGAAGGGGGCGGGACAATGATAATATATTGTTGGAGACAGTCATGGGGACTGGTGGGGGAGAGAACTGGGCAAGGGGGAAGGGGTATGGAGGGAGAGGGAAAGCAGGGCTACGAAGTTTAGAGACAAGGACTTTGAGACTTTTGCATGCCATCACAGTTGAGGAAGGTGCCCCTGGTAGACCTACTGTGGTGGATTGTTGAACTGTGTTGAGTGTGTGTTTTGTTGCATTTGTTTAGTTATGACTGCAGTCTTTGCATTTCATTGTACTGTAAATGTGCATGACTATAAAGGTTGAATCTAATCTAATTTAATCTAATCTAGAGGTCAATGATCTACCACTGGGGTGTAAGCTGCCCAAGGCGAAATATGAGGTGTTGTTCCTCCAATTTGTGGCTGGCCTCGCTCTGATCAACGGGAGACACCCCAGGACAAGAAGGTCAGGCTGGGAATGGGAGGGGGAGTTAAAGTGTTTGAGCAACGGGGATGATCAGGTGGTTTAGGCGGACTGAGGGAGGTGTTCAGCCAAAACGATCGCCGAGGCCTGCGGCTTGATCTCGTCGATATATAGTCCAACATCTTGGGAACAGCGGTTACAGTCGATGAGGTTGGTGATGAGGTGCAAGTGAACCTGCCTTTTACCTGGATGACGGCCGGTTGTCCTTGATGGAGTCGTATGGGCGAGGTAAAGGGTGACAGGTGTTGCATCTACCTGGTAGTTTGCATGGGGAAAAAATGCCTGGGGGAGGGGGTGGTTTGGGTGGGAAGGGAGGAGTTGACCAGGGAGTTTCAGAAGGGAACGGTCTCTGCGGAAAATAGAAAGGGGTAGAGATGGGCAGATGTGGCCTGTTGTGGGATTCCGTTGGAGTGTGGAGGATTATATGCTGTATGTGTTGTGTCGATGGCTGATGGGGTTGAAAGGTGAGCGACATGGAGGCACTCTGTCCTTGATACGAATGGGGGGGAAGGTCCAGGACCCCCAAGAGCGGAGATGTCGGGACATCGAGGTCAGGGACCCTACGCTGGCCTCATCTATATGTAGAGGCGGAACTCCATACGTTTCCTAAAGAAATGTATGAGAAACAACCCACCATCCTGGAGCGCAGGATGCCCGGTCTTTACAGGAAAGCAGAGGTGGGAAAGACAGTGTAGTCCCTAGCCCCGATAGCATATGGAGACGTGTCCAGTCCCGCAGGTTTGTAGTCAGATGTCCGCGCTCCAATAGTCTGTCTCCCACCACTGTCGATGGAGACGATCTCGAGATCCGAGAACCCCCGCTCATAACGGCCGCTAGGCGAAATCGTCACGGATCGATGGTCCACATAACCCGTGGAATTTGAGCACTCTGTAGGATGGAAATTGTGGTGAAGTTGATTGAAGTCAGTGAGTTCTGCAATACGGGTGCTGGACGTCCCAACCAACCATGTAGCAGAGGCGTAGACGATCGGGGATCAGGCACCTAAGTGTACGTCCTGCATAGCTACCCTTCAAGAGGCAGGCTTAAGTCATAGGCGCCCCCATCGCGCCCACGTACGTATAGGCTATACCCACTTGCATCTTCTGGATACCGGTGAGGAAATGTCCAACAGGTCGATGTTGCTTGCAGAGGTAAGCGATCAGCTCTGCCAACGGCGGTTCAAGTAGAGTATTGTAGATGGAATATGTGGTCTAGAGTCTCTTGCTGGCTTCACTAAGGAACGGGACAACGGGGGTACTTTGTCAAGACCCACTCCTGGTGGCCGCGCCATGGATATTGTAGCCGCACTCCACCTTGTGAGATGAGGGCGTGCCGCGACCCATCCGAGATATCTCATACCAGGAACTCAGAAGTATTGGAGGAGAAAGAAAGAGCGTGTGAGGCGTCTCACGTAGACATAGTGGGGAGCGAGATTTGGATAGGAGTGAACCCCGGGATAGAGATCGGAGTCGACGGTGAATGTGGAATTTAATTTCCCGGTGGGACATTAAACAAGCAGAAAATATGGTCTGCCAAGCCGACAGTTCTGTTAGCCTGGATTTTGGAGACGATCCAGTCTAAAATCGGGCCGCTGCCGGGGTGGCGGGAACGATAAGGATTGGTAGGGTCTTTTAGAGCGGCACCGTCTCCACAGCCCGCGATGTGATGAACATCAGTTAATGGTGTTTGAGATAATGGCCTGGTGCTCGTCTGTAGAGGGTTCATGCGAACCAAGGATACCAGTAGGAGGAGGTGTCAGAATTGTCCGCCTGGCCACGGGGGGACCCCCGCCAGCGGAAGATCAGCGCGCTCCGGATACCAGGCACCTCCCTCTGTCGGACACCCCCGACCGGCCCTGCTTGATAAAACCAGTACGGGATTGTTGCAGGAGCTGACGTGGAGCCCCCGGCCTGTACGTTCGGGGGGGGGTGGGGGGGGCTTCGGTGGGGGCACGGGGCCGGCGGGGGAGAGGAGGTAGAGTGGAGTAAGCAGGAGTGGAGAAGTTGAGACGCCGTGTGATCGTCACGCCAGCAGTTAGAAATGAATGCGGTCTAAGAGAGCGGTAGAAGACTATTATGGGGCAGTCCAAGGAAGGGAGGGTGGTCCGCCCCCGAGTGGATGATGGGAGAAGGGGTCATCACTCGGCGGGCTGAGCGCTCCTTCCCATGCGAAAAAACTCTGCCCCGTGCGGAGCGGGACGGAAAGAAGCATGATCCACATCCGTGGCCCGGCCAATGCGGCAAGCTCATTGAGGGCGGCAGATAGGGACTGGGCCAAGGGGAACAAACAGGTGAGGCCTCCACTGCTGCACAGACATCTCTCGTATGTAATCAGAGAGGGGGGGGACAGGGACGGTCACGGGGGTGCGATTGGTGAACACTCAGCGCATGGGTGGGAGGTTGGGGCCCGGGAGGAAAGCGCAGGTGAGTAGAATGGTGGCCCGAGTCAATGTCTGGTAGGGGGGAGATGCGTAGGTGTTCAGTGGGGAGGACAATTGTGCGGTTTGGGGCCACCTGGCTCAAGGGGGAAGGGGAAGAGTCCAGTGGAAACCTCCCATCTGAAGTTCTCCTGTAAGGTGGGTGGGCGGGGGGGGGCGGCAAGCTTGACCCAGCAGAGCAGGACCATAAAAGCTGCCGGTGCTTGACGCCTGGGACTCGGAGGCTAGGTGACTGGCTGCGGACCACCCCGCTGGTGGGCAGTGGCGTGGCGGCGGGTCGGACGGACCAGCCGCCATGGTGAAGCGTCCCTAGTGACCTATCCCGGTCAGCGGATGTCCGGGCCAGGCTCGTTTGTGAGATCCAGATCGGCACAACCAGCGGCCTCGCGGGAGCAGGCGTGGAGGTCGACGGTTACCGGGGCCCGGGGCTGGAGATAAACACACACCCGTTTCCCGGTTGACGATTGGCCCCCGGCACCTTCCCGGTGCGTCACGGGCCTGGGTATCCCAGGCAGGAGGCAGTGCATGTTGGTGCTGCTCCTTCGTGATGCAAGAGGCCCCTTTTGCGAGCGTTTCGGGCTCGTGAGCGTCACGAGGCTGGCACAGGGGACAAGCGGTTGAGAGCTCCCGAGCCTCCGGGGCCTGGTCCGTCACTTGAGGAGTGTCGGTGGAGGCGGGGGCATAGCTTACGTGTTCGTCGGTAGCCTGGCCCCCAGGTCTGCTAGGAAAGGAAGCCCATCGCGTTGAGAGCGTTTGTAATAAAGTGCCGCTGGGGTTCCCTATCACAGGCCTAGTGGGTGAGGTAGCTCGGACAGGAGTCTGCGGACAGTCGGAGGAGGGCCTGCTGGCCGTGCGAGAGATCCATCCACAGCGTGTGGATCGCGGAGAAACGTGTGAAAAACTTGGCAGAGTCTAATCCAAACTAGTCTGGAACTCCTTCGTGGTCAGAGGTCGGGTCCTGAACTGGGAGGCCGCTGTCTACAAGTCGTAGCCTCCACACTCACCTGATCCTAAAAGACACCAACTCGCTTGTCTGACACCATGGATCATCAGCTTTGTCCTCCCTCAATCAGAGTCGTGAGGGGACTCCCGTTTCAAATGGCCAACTTTGCCTAGTGACAGCACTGACACACCTCAGGGTGAAGGCCCACACTGTCCTCAGTCCCACGCCACCCAGCACTGCTCCCTCATCCTCTCACTGTCACAAAGCGACATCCACACGCGGCACTTGCCACAACTGGACATTGCTCATTAACATGGGGCAAATTACCTATGGACTCATGTCCATCTAGACCACTACACCCCATACCTGTAGGACCCTTCACCAACCCCCATCCATTGCATCCAACCCATCCCTCACGATTTAGACCCGTTCACCCCATCCATAGACCCTCACCCCATCCAT
>CM069151.1:2284253-2365896 GCA_035221665.1 Okamejei kenojei | reverse complement strand
CTAGTTCTCGTTTAATCTACTATTATCGGAGGCATGGAGTAAAATGAGGTGCTAGAGGAGTATAATGAATGTTAAAAGAATTTAAGAAAGAAATTAGGAAGGCTAAAGAAGATGAGGTTGCTTTGGCAAGAAGGTGGAAAGTAAAACCAAGGGTTTCTACAGCCTATATTAAATAGCAAAGGATAACGAGGGATAAAATTGGACCATTAGAGAACCAGAAAAAAAATGGCCCAGCTATCTGCAGAGCCAAAAGGTGGGGGGAGATATTGAACACATTCTTTTCTTCGGTATTCACAAGGAGAAAGGATATTAAACTCTGTGGTTAAGGGGAAAAAAAAAAAGTAGCGTAGCATGGGAAAACTATGAGATTCAAAGAGGAGGAAAAGAAGTATGACACTTTTGAAAAATATAAAAGTGGCTAGTCTCCAGTCCTGGACAGGATATTCCCTAGGACATTGAGGGAAGTTAGTGTAGAAATAGAGGAGTATGACAGAAATATTTCAAATGTCCTTAGACCGGGAATTTTTGTTTTTTTTTTTTTAGTGGGAGGATTTGGACTTACTGGCCATGTGTTCATTGTTTAAAAAAGGGTTCAAAGAATCAACTAGCATTATAGACTATTAGTTTATTGTCAGTGGTGGGCAATTAATGGAAAGATACTTAGAGATAATTATCTATAATCATTGGATAAACAGGTTCTGATCAGGAACAATCAATGGGATTTGTGCTGGAGGTAATGTTTCGAAAAAACCTTCTTGAATTTTTTGAAGTGGTTAAATAGGGAAATTGCTGAGGGTTATAGCAGTGGATGTTGTTATATGTATTTCAGTAAGCCTTTGACAAGATTCCCATGGAAGGTTGGTTACGAAGGTCAATCTTTGGGTGTTAATGGCGGAGAGAGAAACGGAAGTAGCACGATGGATTCACAGTGGCTGAATGGGAGGATGTCTCAGGAGTATTCGGTGGATGGCTGTTTGTCAGGTTGGAGCCGGTGACAGTGGGGTGCTAAGGGATCTGTGTAGGGTCCACTGTTGTTTGTCATGTACATCAATGATCTGTGATGGGGTGGAAATTGGTTAAGTAAGATATGCAGATGCTACAAGATAGTGGTGTTGTGGATAATGAAGTAGATTTTTCAAAGGTCTCAGAGAGATTTGGGCCATTTTCTGGACAAGTGGGCTGAAGATGGCAGATGGAGTTTAATGCTGTTAAGAGTGAGTACGACATCTTGGCAGGGACAAATCAAATTGGTGTACATGGTAAATGGTAGGGAATTGAGGAATGCTATAGGAACAGAGGGGATTCGAATAACTGTGCATAGTTCCCTGAAGGTGGAATCGCATGTAGATAGGGTGGTAAGAAAGCCTTTGGAGTGCTGGTGTTTATAAAATAGAGCATTGAATAAAGGAGCAGGGAAGTAGTAAAATTGTACGGACATTGGAGGCAGAAGGTTAAGGGGGGACTAGATTGAGGTCCTTTAATATGATGAAAGGGATAGACAGAGGGTTAACGTGGATACGTTTTTCCCATTGAGGGTAGGGAAGATTCAAACATGAGGGCAGACATTCTTGGGGCGAGAATAAGGGACAGAAGTTTGGGTGGTAACGTGAGGGGGAACTTCTTTACTCAGAGGGTGGTGGTGTGTGGAATGAGCTTCAGCAGAGTGTGGAGGCAGGATCGATTTTAACATTTAAAAGTAAAGTGGATAGGTTGATGGACGGGAAAGGAATGGGAGGGATATGGTCTGCGTGCAGGTAGCAGGGACCTAGGGGAAAACAAATGGTCGGGCACGGACTGGGCAGAAGGGCGAGACGGGCCTGTTTCCGTGCTGTAATGTAATCTAGCTTGTCCAGTCCTTTTATAATTTGGATTTTATAAATTTTATATGTCTTCTATAAGATTTCCCTCATCCTTCTACATTCGTGCATAAAACCTAGTCTTTTCATCTTTCCTATATGACAGTCCCGCCATCAGGGATCCAATTCGTGAACCTGCGTGCACTGCTCCATGGCAAGATTGTTTCCTCCAGTAGGGGACCAAAAAATGCTCACATACTCCAGGAGTGGTCTCACTCTAGGGCCTATACAACTGCAGAGGACCTCTTTGCTCCTATACTCAACTCCTTCGTTATAAAGGCAACATGCTGTACAGTTCTTCCTGCTGCTGTTACGTTATTCAGAGTAGGAGAATCTGAGCCACTGAGTTACTCCAGATTTTGGTCTATCCGTTTTTTTAGAATCACCACGGTTTTTCCCACACCGGCACTCAGTGTCCGCCTTGTCACCTGCCGGTATTCGGGGGGAGGGTCAGATAGGCGTACCCGCCGGCGCTCAGGTCACCACCGTCACCGATGATGTTTGGTACGTATCGTCCAGTGCTGTGCAATGCATGATGGTCCAGCGATTGCTCTCAGCCCGGTTGCTTGTCCGCTCGCTCCTGCTTCAAACCTGTAACACACGCATTACCATCCAACATACCACACACACCCGATACCACCACACAGCTTACACACACACACACACCACCCCCACACAACAACCACCACACACACACACACAACACCACCCTATACATAATCCACATACCACAACACATCTACACATACACACAACATATACAATTACACACACACACACACACACCACACACACCCCACACACCACACACAAACACACACACAACAACACCACCAACGCAACCACACACACTCCAATTACACAACCACAACACACATATCCACCTCCCACACCCCATATACACATACCACCCAAAAACACGCACCCCACCCACACACCCACACACAACACAAACACCACACACACACCACCACACACACATACACCCACACCACACCACCCACACCACACACACACACCAACCCACCACACACCACACCCACACACACAACACACCAACACACACATAACAACATACACACACACTGCACCCCCCCACCCACACCACACACACACACCACACACACCTCACTCACCACCCACACACACATACACACACATAAACACACACACACCACACACACACCCACACACACACACACACACACACACCACACACCCACAACACACACACAACACACAAACACACCCACCACACACACACACAACCACACAACAACAACACACCCAAACACATGACACAGTGTGGGGGGTGGGAGAGAAAGGAGTCCGACCCCGGCCCCCTGGCCTGACCAATCACCAAACCCAGCCTGGAGTGGTCTGTAACCAACCCAGCCTGGAGTGGTCTGTACCCCCAAAAAACCTGCCTGGGGTACTGAGCTGCCTACAAACCACGCAGGGGACTCTGACCACAAAGCTGCAATTGTGAAAGCTGGAGGTTGACAAGGTGCGCATTGTGAGTAGAGGATTGAAGTGTGGAATTGGCAAAGCCAGGGCTGGGAGGGGAAAGATAGTTCAGCCATTAATGAAAGGGGGAGTAGACTTGATGGGTGAATTTGATCTATAACTTGTGAATGTGAAAAGTTACGCTCAGGTTCCTAATAATGTCCCCCCCCCACCTCCCTCCTCCTAAATCCAATGGCGTCTGGTTCTCAATCTCTGGTTCTAGAGTCTGGCCCATACTGGCAAACTTTGTCCATTCACCTAGTCCACCTGCCTGGATTTGGTCTGATTCCTTTAAACCGCTATCATGTCACCTGTCGAAAATGTTTTTAAAATGTTGCGCTAGTACCTGCCTTGGCAGCTCGTTCCATACACCCACCACCCTCAGGTACCTTTAAATGTTACCCCCTCACCTTAACCTATGTCCTCTGGATATGGCCCACATCATGTACCGATGGTACTTATTGTATTGTCTTTTGCTGATGGTTAGCACGCAAAAAAAGCTTTTCATGTGGGCAGAGGACTGTGGGCAGGGACATGAGTGTGTTCTAATGGGAGGAGTGTCTGGTCTTTCTACTGCAAGCCAGTGCCTGTGAGATGGGGTTGCAAGGAGACTCACAGGGTCATCTGGATGCTGTGTTGCAGCTGCTGTTTCTCTGCATTTGGGCCGCTGACCCTGGAGGAACCTGCAGCTTGCTCTGACCTGGATCAGCTGCCCCTCTTCTCGTTCAGCTTCTCCATTTGTATTCGCAGCGCTGCCTCTGCCTCCGCCAGCTTCTGCCGTTGGGGGCACGAACTGAAAGGTTCACACGCCTTCAATGATCAGAGGAGGTCAACAGCACGTGGTGGAGCGGTAGAGTTGCTGCCTCACTGGCAGACACCCGGTGCCATCCTGATACGGGCGGCTGTTCTGTACGGTGTTTGTACCTTCTCCCCGTGACTCATGGGCTTTCCCCGCCCACCTTGCTTTTCCCCACACTCCACAGATATACAGGTTTGTCGGCTAATTGGCTTTGGTAAAGATTGTACCCCAGTTGTGTGTAGGATAGAATAAGTGTCAGGGATCGATGGCCGGCGTGGATTTGAGTTGGCCAACAGGCCCTGTTTCACTATGTATCTCTAAACTAAACTTGGTGGCATGGACTCGCTGGGCTTGTACTGAAGGGCTGTTTCCCATACGTATCTCTGGAATAAAATTAAACTAAACTTTGCCAACACTGGTGCAGGCGCTGCCTTGCCGACAGTGGGGGGGGGGGGGGGGGGGGGGGGGGGGAGGTAATGGTGGGGGGGGGGGCTTCCACCTGGGAGGACGGTGCGCCAGCGGTTTAGAGTTGCTGCCTCCCAGCGCCACAGATCCAGGTTCGATCTGACTATGGGTGTGCCTGTATGGAGTTTTGCGCGTTTCTCCCGTAATTCGTGGGTTTCTACGGGGTGCTCCGGTTTCTCCCACCACTCAACGACATGAGATTTGTAGGTCAATGGCGTGGTGTTATAAAAAAGTTAAATAGTCCCTTGTGTTGTAGGATAGTGATAGTGTGCGGGCGATCATGGTCCGTGCGGACTCGGTGGGTGAAGTGGGATGTTTCTGCGTTGTATTCTACCACACTACAAACTAAGTGGGTGAGCGTGCCACTGAACTATCACAGCTCTCCGCAAACGTGCGAAGCTGAACCTCACTCTTCATTCTACCAGTTACTTGGGTATAGAGGCCTTAGTTGCACCAACTAGGACTGTGGAGTCGGCGACAGGTGTGAGGAAAGGTGTTTGGAGGTCATGACACCTGACAAACACCCTGGTCCTGAGACATGGTGCCACTTTTGACCCATTCTCACTGCCAGCAACCTCAGGCACAGGAGCAGCCGGCCAACTCAGTATGAACCACTCACCATGGAATATACCGGGGCTACCTGAAAGTGGCAACAAATGGGGACAAGTGGTCAAGAAGCATTTGGTATGCCGGACTTAGGCGGTGGGTTGGACAGGTACAAATGTCGGGAACATCATGGAAAGTTCAGTGAAGGATCAGGAAGCCATTGAAAGGCTGGATAGTGTGTGATAGTGGCAGAAGACGTTACTGGTGGGAGAAGAGGCTAGGACCAGAGGGCACAAACCTCAGAATAAAAGGATGTAGCTTTAGACAGGAGATGAGAAGAATTTCTTTTACGCAGGGCGGGTGCATCTGAACTGACCCTTCGCCCACAATGCCTGTGTGAAACAAGGTGCGTGACAGCCGTTTATGGGGAGCGCTAGGCTGCAGATTTGGAACTGGGAGGGAGAGATTATATAACGTCCATGAATGGCCAGATTAGACTTGATGGGGCCCAAATGGCCTAATTGTGCTCCTATCACGTATACCTCAACCTATGCTGCACATAATCATGTTGCTCCATTCCGTGCACCTCCAAGAGCCTATATACATCTTGTCAATGCTCCTATGTGCGCCCCCCCCCCCCCCTGCCCCAGCATCCACCGCCAGTGGGTTGGTAGGCACCCACCACCCTTGGATAATAATCGTGCTCCACACCATCCTGTAACACTTCCCTCACCACTATAAAGCTGCGCACCCCTCAAGTATTTGATCCTTCCCGCCTGGGAGGCAGGTTCTGATTGTTAACCGATCAAGTCCGTTTCAAGTTTCCTTTATTGTTCCCGTGTAAGAGGAACCGTGACAAATCATTTGTAGCGTGCTACCAGTCAGCAAGAAAGATAATACCCGCAGAGTTGGTATATGGTGCTCATCACTGTCCCCGGGGCGTTATATACCCCCCATATTAATATCCTTATACCCCCCCACCCCCCCCCCCCCCCTTTCCCTGTTGCTAATGGGTCCCAGGAACCCCCGGTCAACGCTGTGATTCGGCCCTTGCGGGACGAGGGTCAGCACCCTATCTCCTTCCCAACGTCCACGTCATGGGAGTAGGCCTGCCTGTGCCACTGGCCCGATGATGGCTTGCCCATGGGCCTAGTTACTGGGAGGCCGGGTGGTGAAACGGTTGTCTGTGGCTCGATTTGAAACCGGCCCCACTTGGCCCTGAGCAGAGCCCGTCCATGTGGTCAAACCTCCCCGTCGCGGGATCGCCGTCCGGGCTGGAGATTATTTCCGAAAAACGAGCAAGCCCGCAGGGGTGTGGGGACGTGTTCGGGCCGCCTGTGCGAATGTCCTATGCGGTTCGGTCCCTTGGTTCTGGGAGGGGTCATTGTGGCGCACCTGATAGCACCCAAGGTCACGACAAACCAACGGCTCTAGAGAGCGGCGTCTCGTCGGGGAGGCTCGAGTCACGGGGTCATTAATTTGAGGTTGTTATTTAAGGCCAGATAACGCCGTATCAGCTGAGGAGTAGGGAAGCTGTATGGCAGAAGAATAAAACATGATGTCTCGAGCAACCAACCTGTGTCCGCCTAGTTTTTGGTGGATCCTGCCAGTTCCCCGCCCCAAGGGTCTACGAACGTGAAAATCAGCGGACGACGTGAAACGAGTACGACAACTGTGTGTGGGGAAGGATGAAAAGAGGTGGGAGATACAAGGGATATTAAACATGTGAGAAATCAATAATCATACTGCTTTCCATTACTTTGTATGTGCAAGCTTGGTGGATAATTAATCTGAATAACTAATAAATGTTTCGTTTAGTTTAGTTTATGGTCACATGCACTGAGGGTCCAGTGAAAAAAGCGTTTGTTGCGTGCCTAACAGTCAGCGCAAAAAAACATAGTCCAGAACCATGGGGCCACAGTCTTTGAATAAAGAATAAAGACCATTTAAGACTGAGGTGGACAAAAACTTTCCACCAGCGAGTTAGTGAAATTTATGGAATTCCCTGCCACAGAGCGCGTGGCGGCAAATCTCTGGGTGGATTTAAGAGGAGAGATAGATAGAGCTCTAGGGGCTAGTGGGAGTCACGGGATTTGGGGAGAAGGCAGGGCACGGGTTATTGATGGTGACAGAGCGATCAGCCATGAGTGATCACATGAAATGGCGTGCGGCTTATTTCAAGGGCCGAAAATGGCTCCTCCTGCACCTAATTTTCACTGTTTCTAAGTTTAATTACAACGATTACAATGAGCCATTTACACTGGAACAGATAACAGGATTAAGGTGTAGGACGGAACTGCAGATGCTTGTTTAAAACGCAGATAAACACAAAAAGCGGGAGTTACTCACCGGACGCAACTTGCTTTGAAATAGGATCTGCAAAGAAAAAGGTCCTTGACCCAAAACATCACTATCCTTTACTCCCGAGATGCGTCAGACCACTGTTCTCCAGCATTTTGTGTTTTCTATACTGATAACGTTTAGCTGCACGGTTGAAATAGTAAAGTGATTAACCATGGGCCGCAGTATTGAGGTTAGATAGTAGTTTTTTTTTTCAGACTGCTTCTAGTTGTGGGTCGGGATGCTTCAGTTGCCTGATAACAGCTGGTAACTGATATCAGTAGGGAAGAAGGGTCGTCTCTGCAAGAGATGCTGCGTGTTGCAGTTACTCCAGCTTGTGTGTCTATACCCGCATTCTGCAGTTCCTTGCTACACATTTCATGATGTTATTCTCCTCTCCTTGATCAGGAGTGAGAGTAATGTCTGCGTTACCTTTGCTACATTATCGTGCCTTCGATGGCTTGGACCCAGCTTACAGAGACCTCGCAGGCTGACGAAACGTTCCTGATGACCGCTGGCTGGAAGCAGGGTTGTTGTAAAGTCTCTTCGAATGTGAGCTGTCACCTTAGCTGGTGATGTTGTCCTATCAAAACTCCTGTGGAAAATAGTGTTTCAATGAAACTATTCTTGTACATGATACCTTGGTATCACTGACCCTTCACATTTCCTATGCACATTCATATTCGGCTTGGGCAGCTTACAATCCAGTGGCAATGATCACCTTGGTCGGGGTGTTACTACAGGACCCCCGAATAGTCAATGGAAATTAGAAGAACAATATGCGGTGATGCAGACAGCTGCAGGTCAAATAAGGATTGTTGTAGAAGGGAATTTAACTTTCCCAATGTAGACTGGGAAAATCATAGCGTGAAGGGTTCAGGTGGGGTGTAATTCATCAAATGTGTTCAGGAGTGTTTTCTTAAGCTGTATGTAGAGGCCCCCACACGTGAGGAGAGGGCAACGCTGGATCTTAGTATTTGGGAAATTGGAACGGGAGGTTAATGAAGGGCAGGTTAATGAAATGTGTGTGTGTGTGGAGGAGCCTTTTGGGACCAGTGGACCACAGTTCCATTAGGTTTAAAGATAGTTATGATCGGGACAGAGAGGGTCCATGTAAGTCAAATGCTCAACTGGGGGTAAGGCCACTTTGAGGGTGTGAGAGAAGGTCTCGCTCAAGTTGACTGGAGCAGGGAGTTAGAGGGAAAGCAACATCAGCCAAGTGGGATGTTTTTAAAAGTGTACTGAAGAAAGCTCAGGATCTGTACGCCCCCTTGGAAGGGCAAAGCAGGCAAACGTAAGGAAGCTCGGGCTGACGAGGGAATTGAGACGTTTAGTCAAAAAAATTATAAAAGGACTTGGACAAGCTAGATGCAGGAAAAATGTTCCCAAAGTTGGGTGAGTCCAGAACCAGGGGTCCATAGACTTAGAATAAAGGGGAGGTCATTAAGACTGAGCTAGAAAAAAAAAATTTACCCAGAGAGTTCTGAATTTATGGAATTCCCTGCCACAGAGGGGTAGTGGAGGCCAAATCACTGGATGGATTTAAGAGAGAGTTGGATAGAGCTCTAGGGGCTAGTGGATGTCAAGGGATATGGGGAGAAGGCAGGCACGGGTTATTGATAGCGGACGATCAGCCATGATCACAATGAATGGCGGTGCTGGCTCGAAGGGCCGAATGGCCTTCCCCTGCACCTATTTTCTATATTTCTATGTTTCTAACTTAAAAAGGAAAAGGGCAAAAAGGGGCCAGGCAGAGCCTCTGGCGGGTAGCATTAAGGACAATCCCAAAAGATTTTTAAATAAATACATAAGGGGGAAAAGGGTAACTAGAGAGGAGAGTGAGACCTCTCAGGAATAAAAGTAGTCTCCTCTGTGTGGTGCCACAGGAGATGGGCAAGGTCCTCAATTAGTATTTCTCCTCTGCATTTACCGAGGAGAAAGACAGTATGACGGAGGTAATTGGAGCAGTCACAGGAAGTGTCTTGATAGCAGTCAGGGTTACTGTGGAAGAAGTACTGAAGGTACTGTCGTGTTTGAAGGTAGACAAATCTCCAGGGCCATGATCCGATGTATCCGAGGACATTGTGGGAAACTGGAGAGGAAATTGCTGGAGCTCTGGTTGAAATTTATGAGCCGTCTTTAAATACAGGAGAGGTGCCGGAAGATTAGAAGGTGGCAAATGTTATACCTCTATTCAAGAAGGGCTGCAGGGAAAATGCTGGGAACTATAGGCCGGTGAACTTAAACATCTGTAGTTGGTAAGTTACTGGCGAGTATTCTGAGGGATTAGGATAGATAGGCAATTGGATGGGCAAGGGGTGATTAGTGATAGTCAGCATGGTTTTGTATTTTGTACGTGGGAGGTCATGTCTCACAAATCTGATTGATTTTTTTGAAGATGTGAGCAAAAAGGTTGATGAGGGGCAGAGCTGTAGATGTTGTGTACATGGACTTTCAGTAAGGCGTTCAACAAGGTGCTGCAAGGTAGGCTGGAAGGTCTGATAGCATGGGATCCAAGGAGGGATAGCTGAATGGATAGTATATTGGCTCCATGGAAGGAAGCAGGGTGATGGTGGAAGGTTGCTTCTCGAACTGGAGACCTGTGACTAGTGGTGTGCCTCAGGGTTCAGTGCCAGGCCCATTACTGTTTGTCATCTACATCAATGATTTGGATGAGAACATACAGGGCAAGATTAGCAACTTTGCAGATGATACAAAAGTTAGTGGTTTTGCAGATAGTGAAGATGGTTGTGAACGATTGCAGCAGGATCTGGATCGATTGGCCAGGTGGGCGGAGGAATGGTTGATGGAATTTAAATACAGAGAAGAGTGAGGTGTTGCATTTTGGGACTTCGAACAAGGGCAGGACCTACACAATAGTGGATAAGCTTTTCCCATTGAGGTAGGGAAGATTCAAACAAGAGGGCATGACATGAGAATTAAGGGACAGAAGTTTAGGGGTAACGTGAGGGGGAAACTTCTTTACTCAGAGGGTGGTGGCTGTGTGGAATGAGCTTCCAGCAGAGGTGGTGGAGGCAGGATCGATTTTAACATTTAAAAGTAAAGTGGATAGGTATATGGACGTGAAGGGAATGAGGGGTATGGTCTGACTTAGTGCAGGTAGATGGGACTAGGGGAAAACAAATGGTCGGCACGGACTGGAAGGGCCGAGAGTGGCCTGTCTCCGTGCTGTAAATGTTATATGGTTATATGGTTAATAAAGTAAGTAAGTTTATCGGCCATGTATTCACATACAAGGAATTTGCCTTGGTGCTCCGACCACAAGTAACAACATGACATACAGTGACAGTTACGAATGACTCAGAAAACACTAAACATTAATAATAATAAAACATTAATGATAAAACACCATTGATCAAGCATGTGAAACAACAAAATACCAGATCAAAGGGAGGCTACAGATATTTGGCTGTTGAGTAGAGCAACTACTCGTGGATAAAAACTGTTTTTATGTCTGGCTGTGGCAACTTTGACAATCCGGACTCGCCTTTCAGAGGGAAGTGATTCAAAGAGTTTGTGGCCAGGGTGAGAGGCGTCAGAGATGATCTTGCCCGCTCGCTTCCTGGCCCTTGCAGTGTACAGTTCATCAATGGAGGGAAGGTTGCTGCCAATAACCTTCTCAGCTGATCGGACGATTCACTGCAGCCTCCAGGTGTTGTGCTTGGTGGCTGAGGCAACCCAGACCATGATGGAGAAGGTGAGGACAGACTCTACGATGGCCGTGTAGAATTGGACCTTCATTGCCTGTGGCAGATTGTGCTTCCTCAGCTGCCGTAGGAAGTACATACTCTGCTGTGCCTTTTTGACTGTGGAGTCAATGTTGGCCCCACCACTTAAGGTCCTTGGAAATGATGGTTCCCAGGAACTTAAAAGACTCCACAGATGTGACTGTGGGACCGTGGTGTTGTTGATGATGAGTGGGGTGAGGGGAGGGGGAGCTCTCCTAAAGTCTACAATCAGTTCCACTATCTTAAGAGCATTGAGCTCCAGGTTGTTGCTACGGCACCAGGACGCCAGCTGTGACAAATGGTAGGCCACTGGGTAGTGTTGTAGAGCAGAGGGATCTGGGAGTACAGGTGCATGGTTCCATGAGGTTCGAGTCGCAGGTACATAAGGTGGTCATAAAGGCTTTTGGCACATTGGCCTTCATCAGTCAGAGTATTGAGTATAGAAGCTGGGAGGTCATGTTGCAGTTGTATAAGATGTTGGTGAGGCTTCATTTAGAATATTGTGTTCAAATCTGGGCACCATGTTGTAGGAAAGATGTTGTCAAGCTTGAAAGGGTTCAGAGAAGATTTACGAGGATGTTGCCAGGATTAGAGGGTGTGAGCTATAGGGAGAGGTTGAGTAGGCTGGGTCTCTATTCCATGGAGCGCAGGAGGATGAGGGGAGATCTTATAGAGGTGTACAAAATCATGAGAGGAATAGATCTGGTAGATGCAGAGAGTCTTTTGCCCAGAGTGGGGGAATCGAGGACCAGAGGATATAGGTTTAAGGTGAAGGGGAAAAGATTTAATAGGAATCAGAGGGGGTAACTCTTTGATGCAATCATTCAATTGATACAATTATACAATTTATTTGTTGTCATTTGAACCTAACTTCAAACGATATGTGGTTTCTGCAGTCATACACCAAGAAAAGATGCAAGACACAACACAATTTACACAAACATCCATCTCAGTGAATCTCCTCCTCACTGTGATGGAAGGCAAAGTCTTATCTCTCCCCGGCACTCCCCATTCTCCTCCTCATGTCAGAGTCAAAGCCCCCGGTGGGCGATGGTAAATAAGTCCCGCAGCCATTCAGGCCGCGCCGGGCGATGCAAGGCCGCGCTCCGGGCCTTGATGTTGGAGCCCACGGCGGGCGCTAGCAAGTCCCGCGGCCGTTAAAGCCGCGCTGGTCATTTTCAACCCCGCAACCTGGGCGGGAGAAGTTGCTGTTGCGGAAGCTCCGAAAAAAGCGGCCTCCCACCAGTGACCCGCGAGCTCCCGGTGTTACCGTCCACCGGACCTGCGGCCGGAGCCTCCGAATCTCCGGGTTCGGGCCGCAGCAGTGCGCCACCACAGCTCCTCCCATTCCGAACTCGCCCAGCTCCACGATGGTAGGTCCGCAGCTCCGCGACTGGAGGTTGGAGGCAGCTCCACGGTGCTAGGCCCCAACGACAACGGAGACCCGACAGAGAAAAGGTCGGGTCCCCCGTACAAGGAAGAGATTTTAAAAGTTCCCCCACCCCACACATACCCAGTTTAAAAAACCACTATAAACTACACTCAAACGAGACAAAAAAAATTAAAAAAGACAGACGGACTGAGACCCATCTTCAGACTGACCCTCAATGGAGCTGTCCTTCAGTGACCCTGATCCGATCTGACCTCTGGCCTCTGTGACCCCGCCACTCAGTGATGCTTAGCTCCATGATCCCTACCCTGGTGATCCCCGGCCATCACCCACCACTATACTTGGTGCTTCCTCCCACAGTCACCCTGACCCCCCAGTGCCCGTCTACCTTCAGTGACTCCAGGAACTTCATGTCTCCGAGCATCTTCTTCGCAGGTGGCCAGTAGTCGTCGGTGCTCTTCCCATTGGCATCCAGCTTCTTCTCTGGTTTAATTCCCTTGAAAAGAAGTCATAGAATCATAGAGTGATACAGTGGAAATTGGCCCTTCAGCCCAACTCGCCCACACCGGTGAACATGTCCCATCTACGCTAGTCCCCTGCGTTTGGTCCATATCCCTCCAAACCTGTGCTATCCATTGACCAGTTTAACTGCTTCTTAGTTGGGATAGTCCGAGCCACAACTACCTCCTCTGGCAGCTTGTTCCATACACCCACCACCCTCTGTGTGAAAATGTTACCCCTCAGTTTCCTTATTAAATATTTTCACCTTCACCTTGAACCTATGTCCTGTGTTCCTTGATTCCCCTTCTTTATGCGTCTAGATCTATTTCTCTCATGATTTTATACAACTCCATAAGATCACCTCTCATCCTCCTGCACTCCAAAGAACAGAGTCCCAGCCTGCTCAACCTCTCCCCATAGCTCAGACGCTCGAGTCCTGGCAACATCTTGGCAGAGTTTCTCTGCAGCCTATCCAACTTCACACCATTGGCAGCTTTTAAAGTGAATGGGCTTGGAATTGCCGCTGACCACAAAGAGAGAGTGCACTGAAAAGGTGAAAGAAGGTCAGACCAGCCAAAGTGTATCTATTTAAATCTACATCCTGGGTGAGGCTTGCCTCCAGCAATGTATTTGTCAAGAGAAGAGTGGAGGTTTGGCATGGACCACCGGACAAATGTCTGCAAGTGTATGCGCAAAGTGCTGGAGTAACTCAGCGGGACAGGCAGCATCTCTGGAGAGAAGGAATGGGTAACGTTTCGGGTCGAGACCCTTCTTCAGACTGTCTGGGAAGGGGGCGGGACAAAGATAATATATAGTTGGAGACAGTCAGACTGGTGGGAGAACTGGGAAGGGGAAGGGGATGGAGGGAGAGGGAAAGCAAGGGCTACGAAGTTAGAGACAAGGACTTTGAGACTTTTGCCTGCCATCACAGTGAGGAGGTGCCTGGTAGACTCACTGTGGTGGATGTTGAACTGTGTTGAGTGTGTGTTTTGTTGCTTTGTTCTATGTTATGACTGCAGTTTTGCATTTCATTGTACTGTAAATGTGCAATGACTATAAAGTTGAATCTAATCTAATCTAATCTAATCTAGAGGTCAATGTTCATACCGCTGGGGTGTAAGCTGCCCAAGCGAAATATGAGGTGTTGTTCCTCCAATTTGTGCTGGGCCTCACTCTGACAATGGGAGAGCCCCAGGACAGAAAGGTCAGGCTGGGAATGGGAGGGGGAGTTAAAGTGTTGAGCAACCGGGAGATCAGGTAGGTTTAGGCGCACTGAGGGAGGTGTTCAGCAAAACGATCGCCGAGCCTGCGCTTGATCTCGCCGATATATAGTCCACACCTGGAACAGCAGATACAGTCGATGAGGTTGGTGGAGGTGCAAGTGAACCTGCTTTACCTGAGAAGACTGCCGGGGTCCTTGATGGAGTCGATGGGCGAGGTAAAGGGACAGGTGTTGCATCTCCTGTAGTTGCAGGGGAAAATGCCTGGGGAGGGGGTGGTTTGGGTGGGAAGGGAGGAGTTGACCAGGGATTTTCAGAGGGAACGGTCTCTGCGGAAAATAGAAAGGGGTAGAGATGGGCAGATGTGGCCTGTTGTGGGATCCCGTTGGAGCGTTGGAGGATTATATGCTGTATGTGATGGCTGATGGGGTGAAAGGTGAGGACAAGGGAGACTCTGTCCTTGTTACGAATGGGGGGAGGAGGAGCAAGAGCGGAGCTGTGGGACATCGAGGAGACCCTAGTGAGAGCCTCATCTATAATGGTAGAGGGGAACTCCCGTTTCCTAAAGAATGTATGGAACGCCCCATCCTGGGCGCACATGCGGTCTTTACAGGAAGCAGGGTGGGAAGAAGTGTCGTCTAGATAGCTATGGGAGTCAGTAGGTTTGTAGTAGATGTCGGTCAATAGTCTGTCTCCTGACGATGAGATCTAGAAATGGTAGGGAGATGTCGGAGATGGTCCAAGTGAATTTGAGTGTAGGATGGAAATTAGTGGTGAAGTTGATGAAGTCAGTGAATTCTGCATGGGTGCTGGACGTAACACAATGTAGCAGAGATAGAGTTCGGGGATAGGACCAGTGTACGTCTGCAACGTACCCTACAAGAGGCAGGCATAGCTAGGGCCCATGCGAGTACGTATAGCTATACCATTGATTTGGAGGTGGGAAATGTCAAAGGAGAAGTTGTTGAGAGTAAGGACCAGCTCTGCAAGGCGGAGTAGAGTATTGGTAGATGGAAATTGGTTGGTTCTGTGGTCAAGGAAGAAACGGGGGTCTTTAAGACCCTCCTGGTGGGGATGGATATGTAGGCATCCATTGTGAAGATGAGGGAGTGGCGACCTGGAAAACGGAAGTCATTGAGGAGACGAAGAGCGTGTGAGGCGTCTTAGACATAGGTGGGGAGGGATTGGATAGGATGAGGGATAGGATGGAGTCGAGGTGTGTGGAAATTAATTTGGTGGGACATTAACAAGCAGAAACAATGGGTCTGCCAGGACAGTTCTGTTAGTGGATTTTGGAGAGAAGCTAAAATCGGGCCGTGCGGGGCTGGGGAACGATAAGGTTGGAGGCTTTAGAGGGCAGAGAGCCAGAAGTGATGAAATCAGTGATGGTGTTTGAGATAATGGCCTGGTGCTCGTCTGTGGGGTCATGGAACAAGGATAAGTAGGAGGAGGTGTCAGAATTGTCGCCTGGCCTCAGCGGAGATCAGCGCGCCAGACTACCACGGCACCTCCCTTGTCGGCCGGTTTGATAACCCAGTCTGGGTTGTTGCAGAGTGAGTGGAGGGCTGTACGTTCGGGGGGGGGGGGGGGGGGGGGGGGGGGAGAGGTTAGAGTGAGTAAGAGGAGTGGAGAAGTTGAGACGGTTGATGTCACGCCAGCAGTTAGAAATGAAGCGGTCTAGAGAGGGTAGAAGACTATTCTGGGGAGTCCAAGAGGAGGGGTCCAGTGGAGATGGGAGAAGGAGTCATCACTGGGGGGGCGAGCGCTCCTTCCCATGGAAAACTGCCCCGATGCGGAGGGGACGGAAGAAGAGCTCCACATCGTGGCGGATGTGGAACTCATTGAGGTGGGGATGGGGGGAACAAAGGTGAGGCCTCTGCTGCAGACATAACGTACTGTATCAGAGAGGGGGAGGTCACGGGGGGATGGTGAACACAGCGCAAGGGTGGGGGTTGGGGCCGGAGGAAGGCAGGTGAGTAAATGGTGGCCGAGTCAATGTCTGGTGGGGGGATGGTAGGTGTTCAGAGGGGAGGACAATTGTGGGTTTGGGGCCACCTGGCTCAAGGGGGAAGGGGAAGATCCAGTGGAACCCCCATTGAAGTTTCCTGTAAGGTGGGTGGGGGTGGGGGGGGGGCAGTAGGACCCAGCAGAGACGGACCACAGCTGCCGGTGCTGAGCCTGGGACTCGGGTAAGGTGATGGCTGCGGCCCGCTGGTGGGCAGTGGCGTGGCGGGGGTCGGAGGAGCCGCTGGTGAAGCGTCGGTATACCCGGTCAGCGGATGTCCGGGCAGGCGGTGAGGATCGGCGGCAGCGGCATGGGAGAGGCGGTGGAGGTCGACGGTCCCGGGGCGGTGGAGATCCACGGTCCCGGTTGACGACGGCGGCACCTCCGGTGGTCCGGGCCTGGGATCGGCCAGGAAGGCAGTGCATGTTGGTGCTGCTCCTCGTGATGGCAATGGCTTTGCGGGTCTCGGCCTCGTGGTCAGCAGGCGGCAGGGACCAGCGGTGGAGCTCCGAGCCTGCGGGCGGTCGAGTCGAGGAGTGTCGGTGGAGGCGGGCTAGCTTGTGTTCCGTGGTAGAGGCCAGGTAGGAAAGGAAGCATTTGTTGAGAGCGTTGAATAAAGTGCAGCTAGGGTCCATCACAGGTGTGGGTGAGTGAGGCCAGGAGCTGCGGGACAGTCGGAGCGAGGGCCTGCCAGTGTGGATCGCGGAGAACCGTTGTGAAAAATGGCAGATCAACTGTTGGAACCTGTGGTCAGGGTTGGGTCTGAACTGGGAGGCTTGTCTACAAGTGTAGCTCACCACACTCACTGATCTAAAAGACACCAACTGCTTGTCTGACATGGAAACATCAGCTCTGTCCCCTCAATGTGTGAGGGGACTCCGTTCAAATGGCCAACTTTGCCAGGGACAGCACTGACACCTCAGGGTGAAGCCCACACTCTCAGTCCCACCGCCACCAGCACTGCACCTCCCTTCACTGTCAAAGCTGACATCCACCGGGCACTTGCCCACAACTGGACATTGCTCATTAACATGGGGAAATACCTATGGAAATGTCCATAGACCCAACACCCCATCCCTAGACCCTTCACCCCATCATAAGACCCTTCTCCCATCCATTCACCCCATCCATAGACCTTCCATAATCCACCATCCATCCATCATCATCATAGACCCTTCACCCCACCCCATCCATAGATCCATAGACCTTCACCCCATCCATAGAATCCAACCAATCCATAGACCCAACATCCCATCCATAGACCCTTCACCCCATCCATAGACCCTTCACCCCATCCATAGATCCAACCCATCCATAGACCCAACACCCCATCCATAGACCCTTCACCCCATCCATAGATCCAACCCATCCATAGACCCATCATCCCATCCATAGACCCAACACCCCATCCCTAGACCCTTCACCCCATCCATAGATCCAACCCATCCATAGACCCAACATCCCATCCATAGACCCTTCACCCCATCCATAGACCCTTCACCCCATCCATAGACCCATCATCCCATCCATAGACCCAACACCCCATCCCTAGACCCTTCACCCCATCCATAGATCCAACCCATCCATAGACCCAACATCCCATCCATAGACCCTTCATCCTATCCATAGACCCAACACCCCATCCATAGACCCATCATCCAACACACCATGGTGACAGTCCCTCCCCACCGCCTAGCACTGGTGCAGCTGCCCCTCCTGGTGGTGGGCCTACCTTGAGTACACAGATGGCGGTGAGGGTGAGGCGGACACCAGATGGGGGGTTCTGCATGGTCTTCACCAGGGTGATGTCACTGGCCTTGAGGGTGTCCAGGGCAGCGATGGCTGCGGTCAGTGCGGGCATGGCCACACTCAGCTCCTGCTCACACTCCACCTGCAGCACAAACACACTGTCACCATTGACCACGGACACATACAGGCAGCGGCCGGCATGGAGTAATTTTTTTTTTTTGTTTGTTTATTTTTGTTAGAAGTAAGTACAGTAGTCTGGTACTTAAGTACCTAATAAATAAATACATATTTTCATTCTTGTACAACTTCATACTTTTGGTTCAGTAATAAAAGAACAGTGAGAGAAAAAAGAAATAAAGTGTCAGAATAGATAGACAAGCGAGTGGAAACAGAAAAAAAAATAAAGGACAGAGGTGAGAAGTTAAAAGATTGAAAGAAAAGGAAACAGTTAAAAAAAAAAACGAGATTAGGAGAGATCTACCTATCTCATATCTTTGCCCATCCATCACCCAGTTCTAAACCATTTAATTTCTAAGGTTATGTTATGTTGCACCATATGCTTGTATAAAGTTGATAAACGGAGACCAAATCTTTAAGAATTGGTCTACTTTGCCTAGTAAGAGGAATCTCATTTCTTCAAGATGTAGCGTTTCAGACATGTTTGAGATCCACATTTTGAATGTTGGTGTAGGTACGTTTTTCCAAAATTTAAGTAAACATTTTTCACTGTTATTAGACCATAATTAAGAAAAGCTTCTTGGAATATAGTTAGTTTACTTCCCTCTTCCATTGACCCAAAGATAATCAATTCAGTATTGGGGTTCAATTTTGTGTTAAATAGTTTTGTAAAAATTCCAAAAATTTGATTCCAAAATTTATACAGTTTTAGTACAAGAGACAAAGGAATGTGCTATAGTGGCATTTTGAGTTAGACATTTGTCGCAGATGGGGGAAACATTTGAAAATATTTTATTCAGTCTTGTTTTCGAATAATATAATCTATGTAAAATTTTAAATTGAATTAGGTTGTGTCTTACATTCATTGAACATTTGTTTACATAAAATAAATTTTCATCCCATCTATCGTTCGGAATTTTTATCAATAACTCTTGTTCCCAGTCTCTTCTAATTGCTTCTGTCATTGGTGTTTCCATATTTAGAATTATATTATATAAGTAAGATATTAAATTGCTTGATTCTGCCTTTCTATTCATTCCTTCCTCCAGTAGATCTGGGGTTAAAGTTTGATATCCTTGTATATACTTTTTCAAATAATCTTGAATTTGAAGGTATTTGAAATATTGATTACTTTTCAAATTATATTTTAGTTGTAATTGTTGGAATGGTAAAAGTTTTCCCATTTCATACATATCTCCCATCATTTTAATTCCTATTCTTTCCCAATGGGTAAACGTTTTGTCTATAATGGATGGTTTGAATGAGGGATTATTAGCTATTGGAGAAAGAAGCGATAATTTTCTTAATTTTAAAGTTAATTTTATTTGTTTCCAAATTCGTATTATACTATGAATAATTGGATTCTTCTTGCATATTACATTGTTCAGTTTTATCGGGAAAAGAAGGATCGCTCCTATATTATAGGGGGAACCATCCTCTTTCTCCATTTTTATCCAATCTACCTGTTGGGCAGAACTGTCCAACCAGTAGATTATATTTTTAATATTCACTGCCCAATAATAATACAATAAGTTAGGGAGTGTCAGTCCCCCTGATTCTTTAGATTTACACAAGTGTTTTTTTTTTTTAATTCTGTGTGATTTATAATCCCATATTAAGTTTATAATATCAGAATCTAATTTTTTGAAGAATTTTTTAGGTATGTATATTGGTATTGATTGAAATAGGTACAATATTTGTGGCAAGAAGATCATTTTTATCGCGTTTATTCTGCCTATTAATGACATCGGCAGTGTCTTCCAAAATGTAATCAGCCCATTTAATTTAGTTAATAAAGGCATATAGTTTGCGTTGAGTAATGATTTACAGTTCCTAGTAATTTGGATGCCCAAATACTTAAATTTTTCTGTTGTAATTCTAAAAGGGAATTTCAACAGATGTATCGACTCTTGAGGTTTTATCGTCATAATTTCGCTTTTGTTCCAATTTATTCTATATCCTGAAAAAGAACCAAATTCCTCTATTAAATTTAGTATATTTGGTATGCTAGTTTGTGAATTTGTAATATATAATAATATGTCATCTGCATATAATGAAATTTTATTATTTGAGTGTTTGGTAATATACCCATGAATATTTGGATGGCTTCTTATTCTTTCAGCTAAAGGCTCTATCACTAGTGCAAAAAGCAGGGGCGATAACGCGCACCCCTGCCTATTGCCCCTTGCTAAGTGGAATTTCGGGGATAATATATTATTAGTCAGTATTCTAGCCGTCGGCTTATCATATAATAATTTTACCCATGAAATAAAATTATCTCCCATGTTAAATTTTTCCAATACTTTGAATAAATATTGCCATCCTACTTGATCAAAAACTTTTTCTGCATCCAATGAAATTGCTAGTTCTTCTTCAGTATTATGTGAGTACATTATATTAGACAACCGTCTCAAATTGTTAAATGAGTATCTCTTTGGTATGAACCCTGTTTGGTCCAGATTTATTAGTTTACTAACATATTTACTCAATCTTCTCGCTAGGGTTTTTGTTAATATTTTTTGGTCTGTATTTAGGAGTGCAATAGCTCTATATGAGCCTGGGTCTTCTAGATCTTTATCCTTTTTTGGTATAAGTGTAATACTTGACTCAGTTAGTGTTTCTGGTAGTTTATTTTCTTTAAAAATGTATATATATAAATCTTGCAATCGTGGAGAAATTATTTCGTAGAATCTTTTATAGAATTCTTTACTAAAGCCATCTGGTCCTGGGGTTTTGCCATTCTTCAACGAACTAATTGTTTCTTCTATTTCCTGTAGTGTAATCTGAGCTCCTAATGCCTCTTGTTCCACCATATTTAATGTTGGAAGATTACACTTATCTAAGAAATTTGTAATTTGAGTATTATTTGCAGAGGTTTTCGATGTATATAAGTTTTGATAAAATTGAGCAAATCTTTTATTAATATCTTTAGGTAGTGTTAGTAATTCCCCTTTGTCTGATTTAATTTTAGTAATTGTATTTTCTGTGTCTCTTTTTTCAGTTGGCGTGCGTTTATGAGGTTTATCACCAAATTCAAAATTTTCTTGTTTTGTAATTTGAAATAATCTTATTATTCTGGCCGATAAAATTTTATTTAATTTATATTTTAGTATTATTATCTTATTATGTTTATCTATGGTTGGTTCTTTGGCATTTTCCAAATCTAATTGTCTAATTTCTTGTTCTAACTGCAATTGTTCAGAATTATTCTTTTTATTTTGGAAAGCTTGATATGAGATTATAATTCCTCTAATAAATGCCTTAAAAGTTTCCCATAATAAGGAGGGTGAAATATCTGGTGTATCATTTGTCTCAAAGAAGAATCTCATCTGCTCTTTTAAATATGTGCAACCTTGTGAGTTATTTAAAATTTGGGGGTTAAACCTCCAAAACAAATTTTTATCAGGCATTCCTAATTTTAAAGAAAAAGTTAACGGGGAATGATCAGAAATGATACTATTATGATATTTAGAATTATATGTATATGGAATTAGTTTTGTGTCCACTAAGAAATAATCAATACGTGAATATGTTTTATGTACTGTTGAATAAAATGAATATTCCCTACCTACTGGGTTAGCGATCCTCCATACATCTGTTATATTAGTATTTTTCATGTATGTATTTAGGAGTTCACTCGTTTTAGATTTTATGTTAGTCCCTTTTTGTTTTGCTGATTTATCCAAATATGGATCTAAAACACAATTCAAATCTCCCCCTATTATCACATTTTGATGATTAAGTTCTGAAATTATATCCAAAATGTTACTAAAAAATTGGGGGTTGTCAAAAGTAGGAGCATAAATATTTATCAAAGTAAGTGGAGTAGAATAAATTTCTCCCGTGACTATGACGTACCTCCCCTCTTTATCTGCTATAGTATTCTTTAATTTAAATGGTACACCTTTACGAATGATAATAGCCGTGCCTCTAGATTTAGAAGTAAATGAAGAGTAGTATGTTTGCCCAATCCAATTTGCCTTCAGTCAAATGTTTGATATTTCAGATGCTTCTCTTGTAAGAAAATAATGTCACTTTTTAAGGCTTTTAATTGGGCAAAGATCTTACCCCTTTTAATTGGTTCATTAGCACCCCTAGGGCATGGAGTAATGATAGACACACAATGCTGGAGTAACTCAGGGGCTCAGGCAGCATCTCTGGAGAGAAGGAATCAGTGACGTTTCAGGTTGAGACCCTTCTTCAGACTGAAAATCTCAGGACAGGGAAACGAGAGATAGAGACAATGATGTAGAGAGATATAGAACAAATGAATGAAAGATATGTAAAAAAGTAACGATGATAAAGGAAATAGGCCTTTGTTAGCTGTTTGTAGGATGAAAATGAGACTATGGTGGGGGAGGGAATGCCGGAGCCACCTGAAGTTATAGAAATCAAAACTCATACAACTGGGCTGTCCAAGAGATGCTGTTGCTCCAATTTGCATTAAGCCTCACCTTGAATCTGGCCTGCCGTCACTCGCTGTAGCAGGTGGCCACACGCCAGGTCCTCCGTTCATTCTCAGCCCCTCCCCCCCTCGCTGCGTCCCTGTTCATTCTCAGCCACCCTCAAGGGTTCGTCTTAGTTCTCGGCAGCCTCCCCGTCTGGCCCCGACACGCTTCGTGGTCCCGCGCTGGGATACTTTCAGGGGCCCTCTTCGCTCTTAGCTGTGCGGTGCGGGTCCCTCCTCACTCTTGGCTTCTGACGGCCTCCCCTTACTCCGACAGCCCACCTCGCTGTCCGACAGTCCTCCCTGCTGTCTCGGGGCGGGTCCCGTCGACATCCCCGGCGGGTGAGTCGGGCCTACCGAGGGCTTGGCCCCGCTCGCAGGAAACACCCGGTCGTGGGATATATCATCCACGTGGCTGCACAAGTTGGAACCTGATGCTAAGCCCCATTTTCATACCTTCTGCAGAAACCTCTCTTGGTCCCACCTTGTCAGAACCTTTGGGAAATCAGAACACGCAGCGGTGGAGTTGCTGCCTCACAGCGCCAGAGACCCGGGTTCCATCCTGACTACGGGTGCTGTCTGCATGGAGTTTGTACGTACTCCCCTGTGATCACATGGGTTTCCTGCCACACTCCAGACACATGCAGGTTAGTAGGTTAATTGCCTTGTGTAAGTGTGTGGGATAGTGCTAGTCCGGGGATCGCTGGTCGGCACGGACTCGGTGGGCCAAAGGGCCTGTTTCAGCGCTGTATCTCTAAAGACTGAATTCTAAAGTGTAGCTGACGTTAGTTTAGATTGGGATTGTGGTTGACACATTGTGTGGGCAGAAGGGTGTGTTTCTGTACTGTACTGCTCCATGTTCACCTGTACTGGGAGGCCGTGACCTTACCTCTGTGGAAACCCCTCAATACTCTGCCCTTCGCTGTTTCTTGACATGAATCAAACCTCCTCTGGCTGCCCGTTTGTTACCTGTTGCCCAGGCTGCCAACCGGGTCAGATGCACCGTCTTTACCCTGATGAAGGGAACCCCATCACCCACAGTGGCTCGGTGGTGCAGCGGTAGAGTTGCTGCCTCAGTGCCAGAGGCCCGGGTCCAATCCCGACTACGGCTGCTGTCTGTACGTTCTCCCCGTGCTCCGGTTTCCTCCCACGCTCCAAAGGCGTACAGGTTTGTAGGGTTAAATGGCTTCGTAAAATTGTAAATTGTCCCTAGTATGTGAGGGGATGGGTGGTCGGTGCAGACTCGGTGGGCCGATCGGTCTGTTTCTGGGCTGCATCTCTAAACTAAACTAAACGACGCAGATCGATGGTGTACTTGTAGTGGCGCAGGCTTGCTCATTCACCCTGATGAGATGGTCACAGTGAGTTGCATTGGGACGAGAGGAGAGGAGCTTCACCTCCACTGTCCTGTGATGCTCCTGGCCGGGGGTGTTTGGTCACTGCAGCAGAGGGGTGTGTGTTACAGGGACAGCCATCTGTCCTTGCAAGCGTACTTCTATATTCCAGAATCAGGGACAGTTTCTTCACACCTGTTATCTGGCAACTGAATCATCCTTAGAACGGCATGTTGGCGCAGCGGTAGAGTTGCTGTCTTACAGTCCCTGCAGGGCCAGAGGCCCGGGTTCGATCCCGACTACGGTGCAGGTTTTGGTCAATGGGTTTGGTATAAATTATAAATTGTCCCTAGTGTATGTAGGATAGTGTTAGTGTGTGGGAATCGCTGGTCAACGCGGACTCGGTGGGCCGAAGGGCCTGTTTCTGCGCTGTATCTCTAAACTAAACTAAATCCTACCACAACCAGATAGCAGTCCTGAACTACTATCTACCTCATTGGAGACGCTCGGACTATCCTTGATCGGACTTTACTGGCTTTACTTTGCACTAAACGTTATTCCTTTATCATGTATCTGTACACTGTGAATGGCTGGATTGTAACCACGTATTGTCTTTCCACTGATTGGTGAGCAAGCAACAAAAGCTTGTCACTGTACCTCGGTACATGGGACAATAGACAGGTGATGCTCACCTTGATGGCCCGTGCCACCTGGGCTGCCATGTTGACCACCTCCTCCTCCGCCTCCACCACCCGCTTCACCACATCCACCTCCTGTGCATCGGCAGCAATGCTGCGCAGCAGCTCCTCCGTCTCTTGGTCACGCTGCATTAGCAGCGGCTTCATCCCCGCCAAGTCCTGCTGCATCACCACAATCTGAGCAAAGGGCAGAAGCTGCTGTGAGCTCACGTGACACAGTGCATTCAGAAAGTATTCACAACCCTTCACTTTTTCCACATTTTGTTACGTTACAGCCTTATTCTAAAATGGATTCAAATATTTAAAATTATTTTCATCTACACACAATACCCCATAATAAAAAAGCAAAAACAGGTGTTTAGAAATCTTTGCAAAGTGATTGAAAATAAATAACTGAAATTTCACATTTACATAAGTATTCAGACCCTTTACTCAGTACTTTGTTGAGGGACCTTTGGCAGCGATTACAGCCTCAAGTCTTCTTGGGTGCGATGCTACAAGCTTGGCACACGTGTATTTGGGTAATTTCTCCCATTCTCTGAGATCTTCGGTTTTCTTCCACACTCCAAGGTTAATTGGCTTGGCATAAGTGTAAATTGTCCCTTATGTGTGTAGGATAGTGTTAGTGTGCGGGAATCGCTGGTCGGCGCAGAGGGCCTGTTTCCGCGCTGTATCTCTCATCTAAACAATCTCTGTCTTCAAAATTCTGCAGCAATGTATTCCACAGATTCACCACCCTCGGACTAAAGCAGTAATTCCTCATCTTCCTAAAGGAAGTATGAGGCTGTGATCTCTAGTCCTAGACTCTCCCACTAGTGGTTTCCTCTGGTTGAGGAGATAGGAGATGGGAGCCAAGGACAAAGACTCAGGAGATGGAGGACATGGGATAGGCCGTTTGGAAATTCGATGAGGAGGAATCATCCAGAGGGGAGAGGAACTGTAGAGTGTGTACGACAGGTCGCTGAATATACAGGCAAGATCATGTTACAGTACGTGTGTGTGTGTGTGTGTGTGTGTGTGTGTGTGTGTGTGTGTGTGGTGTGTGTGTGTGTGTGTGTGCGTGTGTGTGTGTGTGTGACGTATCTGAACAGGTCAGCACGGTGATGCACCGGTGGAGTTGCTGCCTCACAGCGCCAGAGACCCGGGTTCCACGCTAACTACGGGTGCTGTCTATACGGAGTTCGTACGTTGTCGGCGTGATCGCGTGGGTTTTCCCCGGGTGCTCCGGTTTCCTCCCACACTTCACAGACGTACAGTTGTGCAGGTTACGTGGCATGGTGTAATTGTAAATTGTCCCTGGTGTGTACAGGCTACGGATGGTCCAGTGTGGGGATCACTGGAATCTAATGCACATCAATGGCACACTTCAAATCTACCTGAGAGGCTGCAAATTCCAGTTTTTCCAGTCCGACTATATATCGGTTCTTGTTTGTCAACAACTCCAGTCTTTTCTTTTCTAGCAGATGTTTAAATATTTTAATTAATTCGAGGTATGACGTAGGCGTGACATAGATCCTCCTTTGAAGAGAGTTATGGAATCTGTAGAGGAGAAGACATTGAATAGTTTACTGCAGCAGTCGGAAACCTGAATCAAAAGAAGCTACACTTGTGCTTAGAGATACAGTGTGGACCAGGAGTCTGCGGCAACCAGCGATCCCCGCACATTAATACTATCCTACACACACTGGGGACAATTTACATTTATACAAAGCCAATTGACCTACAAACCTTACGTCTTTGGAGTGTGGGAGGAAACCGGTGCATCCGGAGAAAACCCATGTGGTCACGGGGAGAGCGCGCAAACTCTGTACAGACAGCACCCGTAGTCAGGATCAAACCTGGACCTATGACGCAGTAATGCAGCAACTCTACCGCTGTCAATGAGATTGAATTTAATCAGGGTGATATATAGGCACGCATTGAGAATTGGTTATCGGACAGAAGGTAAAGGGTGGGAATAATGGGGTGTTCTCGACTGGGAAGGCTGTGACCAGTGGGGTTAGGCCTCAGTTATGGTTGATATGCAACAGCAGCCTGACAGTAAGGACCACATGTCAAAGTTGATGATGATACACATTTAGGTTGGATTGTATGTCACACCCAGCTTGTAAATAAGCTGTAAGGTGATGTGGAGAAGCTGTGGGAATAGGGCAGTTGGACTGTAATGGGATATAATGTGAAATTAGTTTAAAGGTACAACAGGCCCTTTGGCCCACTGAGTCCACACCGACCATCGATCGCCCGTTCAGACTAGTTCCACGATATCCCACTCTCACATCCATTCTCCACACACTAGAGCCAATTAATCTACTGACCCACACATCTTTGGGAGTGTGGAGGAAATCGGAGCACCCGGAGAAAACCCGTGAAGCCAGAGGGAGAACGTGCAAACTCACACAGACAGCAGCAGATCATCCACTTAGGCTCAGGAAGTTCGGCACGTCCCCCACAACTCTCACCAACTTCTACAGATGCGCCACACAAAGCATTTTATCAGGATGCATCACAGCTTGGTTTGGGAACAGCTCCATCCAAGATCGCAAGAAATTGCAGAGAATTGTGGACGTAGCCCAGACCATCACACAAACCAACCTCCCTTCCATTGAGTTAACGAAGAAGGGTCTCGACCCGAAACGTCGCCTATCTCCTTCGCTCCTTTGATGCTGCTGCTGCACCCGCTGAGTTTCTCCAGCTTTTTGTGTAACCTCCCTTCCATTGACTCCATTTACACTTCATGCTGCTTCAGAAAGGCCCGCAACGAGATGGCGGGACGGTCTTATTCTTAGAGAATGAAGCAGCTGGGCATGTACACTCTGGAGTTTAGAGGGATGAGATTGGATCTTATTGAAACATATAAGATGATTAAGGGTTTGGACACGCTAGAGGCAGGGAACATGTTCCCGATGTTGGGGAAGTCCAGAACTGGCCACAGTTTAAGAATAAGGGTAAACCATTCAGAACGGAGATGAGGAAACACTTTTTCTCTCAGAGAGTGGTGAGTCTGTGGAATTCTCTGCCTCAGAGGGTCGTCGGCGGGAGGGTGGTGGAAGCGCGGTTCTCTAGATATTTTCAAGAGAGAGCTAGATCAGGCCCTTGAAAATAGCGGAGTCAGGGGATATGGGGAGAAGGCAGGAACAGGGTACTGATTGTGGATGATCTCCTTATCACATTGAATGGTGCGGTTTTGGTGCTGCCTTTGAGTCGGTGCCTCTTCCGAATCGTCCTCGGCGCGAGAGACTCTGCACCTATTTTCAATTCTCATAACACAATCAAGGACGAGTCTCACTTCGGCGCTCCCTGTTCTCGACCCCTTCCATCATCGTTCGCGTCGGGCAATGTTCGGGGTCGAAGGACAGAAGGCTTCGGGGTTCGCGGGAAAAACGCACACCTCCAGATTCGGGGACTCTTCGTCAGTTTCTTCAGCTGTTATCAGGCGAAATTCGCTTCGAGCGAGGAGAAAGGTCGACGAGGTAGATTCGAGCTCTTCTTCGCGAACTGAAATCCTACCACAACTAAAGAGCAGTGCTGAACTACTCCCTACCTCTTCGACCCTCATTGATCGGACTTTGCTGGCTTCACCTTGCAGTAAACGTTATTCCCATGTCCTGTACACTGTGATTATAATCGTGCATTGTCTTTCCGCTGACTTTAGCACTCAACAACAGAGTTTAGTTGTTTGTGACAATAATCAGGACACTAAACTGAACTAAATGAAACTCATATAAGGATGACCAGCTGGTTGTTCAGAAGTGAAATGTATGGGAGGTGAACCTCTGTAATCTTTACTCTGGGAGTGTGCAGGCACATGCTCGCCTGGTGGGTTTAGGGGGCTTGTGTGATGGTCTGGGCTGTGTCCACAATTTCTCGTGATCATGGATGGAGCTGTTCGCAAACCAAGCTAATGAATAATAATAATGAAGACATTTATGGGCCAAGTGTGTATGATGAGTGGGGGCAGGGGAGGGGGAGCTCTCCTAAAGTCTACAATCAATTCCACCATCTTACTCCAGTTTGTTGCGATGACTCCAGGACGCCAGCTGTGACACTTCCTGTCCGTAGGCAGATTCTTCCCCATCCTGGATCAGTCCAATCAGGGTTGTGTCGTCCGCAAACTTGAGAAGCTTGACAGAGGTGTCTGTGGAGGTGCAGTCGTTGGTGTAGAGAGCGTAGAGGAGAGGGGAGAGTACGCAGCCTTGCAGTTCTCCTATGCTGAGCGTCTGCGGGTGTGAGTTGTGGTTTCCCAGCCTCACATGCTGCCTCCTGTCTGTCAGGAAGCTGGTGATCCACTGACAGAGGGGTTCAGGCACAGTCTACTCGGAAAGTTTGGAGTGTAGTAGCTCTGGCACAATGGTGTTGAATGCAGAGCTAAAATGGTGTTGATACATCCTGATAAAATGCCTTCTGCGGCGCATCTGTAGAAGTTGGTGAGAGTTGTTGGGGACATGCCGGACTTCCTGAGCCTTCCATGGAAGTAGAGACGTTGATGTGCCTTTTGGGGGGTGGGATGTTAGATGTCCAGAGTTTCTTCTCTGCCCAGTAGGTCCGGGTAGAGTGTACATCTCTCCCACCACCGCAGTCCCAGATGTATGGGAGCTTCTACTAGTTCCATGCTTGGCTTTCCTTATGTTTTGATAGCATTACGACTGCCATGAATGGAAGTGTCTGGCTTCCTCAATTAATAATTCACAGCCAAACAGATAGAAACGTTGAATGAAGCAAACTATAGGAACACTAAGTGGTGGTAGGGGCAAACTCAAGGTTTGACTTTTAGACTTGTTAGACATTTAGAGATACAACAAGTAAACAGTCTGTTCGGCCCATGTAGGCCGCTGCGGCCTGCGATCCCCGCACATAACACTATCCAACACACACCAGGGACAATTTACAATTTACAGAAGCCAATTAACCTATAACCCTGCACTGGGAGGAAAAACCTAAACCTCGTTTTGTGGAGGGGAGGAAACTCCCCAAAGGTCACGGGGAGAACGTGCAAACTCCACACAGACAGCACCCGCAGTCAGGATGGAACCCGAGCCCGTAGGGCAGCGACTCTACCACTGATTTATATCAGGAACACGAACCTTTCAGACAGGGCGACAACCGACTGATGGAAATGTTGACACATGAAGACGACCTCACTGCGTATTTCCTGAGACATCTCAACGTCATCCAGGAAATGAATGGCCACTTTCTCCAACGCATCTTCAGGCCAGGCCTATGGAGCAGAGTTGCAAAGGTTACATTTACACTGAACAAGTGTGAAGAAGGGTCTCGACCCGAAACCTCACCTAGTCCTTATCTCCAGGGATGCAAGATCAGTGTGGAGAATATGAATGTGTATTTGAGATGGAGAAGGAGGAGCTGCTGAGGCCCTTGAAGAACATTAGGGTGGACAAATCGCCAGGCCCTGATGGGATCTATCCCAGTTTTACTGAGGGAGGCAAGAGAGGAGATTGCTGGGGCCTTGATGAGGATCTTTGTTTCTTCTCTACTACAGGCAAGGTCCGGAGAGTGGCCAATGTTGTTCCTTTGTTTAAGCACGGAAGTGTAGAGAATCCAGGCAACTAAAGGCCAGTGAGCCTCAGGTCAGTGGTGTGGAAACATTTGGAGAATCTTTGATATGGGATTTACTCCCATTTGGAAGAGAATAGGCTAATTAGACATATCCAGCATTGCTTTGTACGTGGCGGGTTGTGAATGACTAACTTATTGGAGTGTTTATGAGGAGATGATGAAGGAGATTGCTGAAGGTGGGGCAGTGGACGTTGAATGCATAAACCATCGGGAGGAAGGAGGGGGAACCATATGGTTGAGAGCTACCTGACGGTAGGCAGTAGACAGGACTATTCAGTGAATGCTTGTAACGTTGTCGGTCAGAAATGTGGCGACACGTATGTACTGCCTAGGCGTGGCCTGCCATGTGATTTTACCGGGTTGTACGCAAAGCAAAGCATTTCAAAGCGACACTGTGTCATTGAATGATGGAATGATTACCTGAAACCAGTCGATGGTGCAGCAGTTGATGAGGGCTGGGAACTGGCGCAGGCGATTGCGGAAGGCCTCTCCGATGGGGCTGAACGCCAGCATGACGTGAAGGTTCTGCTGGATCCTCTCAGTGAAGTCAGTGTAGGTGCTGATGTGGGCATCCTCCTCCTCAGCTCTCCGCACCGGGGTCAGCTGCCTCATCTAGCACCCAGCAATGCAAGCACACGGATACATGACATGGATGGGAGGCTTTGGAAGGATATGGACCAAACGCAGGCAGCTGGGACCACTGTAGCTGCCACTTGTTGGCCGGCGTGGGCAAGTTGGGCCGAAGGACGTTTCCATGCTGTATCATTCTATGACTATCGGTCAAGATCATAAGATCATGTGATAAGAGTAGAATTAGACCATTCGGCCCATCAAGTCTACTCCACCATTCTATCCTGGCTGATCTACCCCTCCTAACCCCATTTCTTGCCTTCTCTCCATAATCTCAGGCACCCGTACTAATTCACCACCCTCTGACTAAAGAAATTCTTCCTCATCTCCTTCCTAAACAAATGTCCTCTAATCCTAGACTCTCCCACTAGTGGAAACATCCTCTCCACAGCTCTCGAAGTTAAGTTCGGCATCAGCCCTGACACCAAGATCCCGGAACACCTCCAGTCCAGCGTAGGGGAATCGAGAACCAGAGGACACAGCTTTCAGGTGAAGGGGGAAAGCTTTAATAGGGAACCTGAGGCGTAACCTTTTAACGCAAAGGGTGTTGGGTTTATGGAACGAGGTGCCTAAGGAGGTAGTTAAGGCAGGAACTACCACAATGTTTAAGAAACATTTAGACAGGTACATGGATGGGACAAGTTTAGAGGGATATGGGCCAAAAACAGGACTATTGTAGCTGGGACATGATGGTCGGTGTGGGCAAGTTGAGCCGAAGGGCCTGTTTCCATGCTCTATCACTCTATGACTCTCTGATGTCACCCATTCCTTTTCTCCAGAGATGCTGCCTGACCCGCATTTTGTGTCTATCTTCGATGTAAACCAGTATCTGCAGTTCCATCCTCCGCATTTTGTCTCTCCACTGCAAAATCTCAGGGTATGCCTACTTTGAAAAAGTTCTCCTCCTCTCTCTGACGAGAGTTGTGCAACACGCTCTCACTGCTCCTTCTCTGTGCCTTTTCCCTGACTCTCAGTCTGAAGAGGAGTCTCGATCTGAAATGTCACCTATTCCTTCTCTCCAGAGATGCTGCCTGAGTTATTTTGGGTCTCTGGCATTTTGGGTTTTCCTACTGGACCCCTGGTTGCTGTCCGTTTATGATGCATCGTGACATTTAGGATGTCATGATGCAGCTCTATAGGACTTTGGTTGGGCCACAGTTGGAGTATTGCGTGTAGTTCTAGTCGCCCCATTACAGGAGGGGTGTGGGGGCTTTGGAGAAGGTGCAGAGGAGGTTTACCAGAATGCTGCTTGGATTAGAGTGTTTCAGCTACAGGGAGAGTTTGGAGAGGTGCAGAGGAGGTTTACCAGAATGCTGCCTGGATTAGAGTGTTTCAGCTACAGGGAGAGTTTGGAGAGGTGCAGAGGAGGTTTACCAGAATGCTGCCTGGATTAGAGTGTTTCAGCTACAGGGAGAGTTTGGAGAGGCTTGGATGTTTTCTCTAGAATATTGGAGGTTGAGGGAAGATTGGATATTATTATGTGAGGCATAGATAGAGTAGACAGCTGTAACCTTTTTCCCCAGGGTGGGAATGTCCAACACTAGAGGGCATAGCAATAACGTTTGAGGGGGGAAAGTTTAACGGACAGTTTAATCACCCGGTTGTTATCCATTTTAACTTCCCTTCCCAGTGATCCGGGTTTGATCCTGACCATGGGTGCTGTCTGTACGGAGTTTGTACCTTCTCCCTGTCACGTATTCTGTTAAGTGTAAATTGTCTCTAGTGTGTAGGATAGTGTTAGTGTGCGGGGATCGATGGTCGGCACGGACTAGGTGGGCCGAAGGTCCTGTTTCCAAAAGTCACTCCCTTCAAGACCTCAAGATGCAGGCATGGGATTTGTTAACCTTTCGCCCAGTCCCAAAGCAATGTGGCCATGGGGAGCAGTCCAGTATTACGTGAGGCCTCACTCCAGCAGTGGATCAGGTCAAGGACGGAGATGTCAGTATGGGAATGGGAAGGGGAGTTAAAATGGTCAGAAGCAGGGAGATCCAGCTGGCTTGGTGGACAGTGTTGAGTTTTGAGTTTAGTTTATTGTCATGTGTATAGTGAAAAGCTTTTGTTGCGTGCTAACCAGTCAGCGGAAAGGCGATACAGGTCCACAGTGTACAGATACCGGATAAGGGGGTTGCTGTGAATAACGTTCAGTGCAAGGGAAAGCCAGTAAAGTCTGATCAAAGATTGTCCGAGGTAGATAGTAGAGGGGAGGGGACGGTAGACACAACATGCTGGAGTAACTCAGCGGGTCAGGCAGCATCTCTGGAGAGACGGAATTGGGTGATTTTTTGGAGGAAGGGGTTTGGTGAGAAGTAATAGGTGAATCGAGGCATTTCAGAGGGAGCGTTCTCTGTGGAAAATGGTGAGGCAGTAGGGTATTGGCATGGGGGTGAATGGATCAAAGAGGTCCCACCTCACATCTACTGGTATCACCAATGTATAAAAAGACAAGCAGGAAAGGACAAAGCAGTGTAGCATGTTCTCCACACTCACTACAGTGCTCACAGCGGGCCACTCCGTGTCTCCCTGGTCCACCCACCCTCACAAGCTGCTATGTTTCAACAAGATCATGTCCCACTCTTCTACACATCAGACAGCCCTGTACCCCCTCTTCATACATCAGACAGACCCCTGTACCCCCTCTTAACCCCCTACATCAGACAGCCCCGTTCTCTGCCCCCCTCTCCTACATCAGACAGCCTGTACCACCTCCCTCTGGACAGCCCTGTACCCCCTCTTCTCGACATCAAGACAGGCCTGTACCCTCTTTTCCTTACATCAGAAAGCCCTGTAGCCCCCTGAATACATTCAGACAGCCCTGTACCCCCTACCTACATCAGACCAGCCCTGTACCCCCTACTTCCTATCAGGACAGCCCACCCCTCTCTTCACATTCAGACAGAACTGTACACTCTTCCTACATCTGAAGCCTGTAATCCCTCTTCCTACATCAGACAGCCCTGTACCCCCGTCTTCCTACCCAGACCTTTTCCACCCTCTTCCTACATCAGACAGCTCTGTACCCCCTGGTATACATCAGACAGCCATCAGTACCCCCTCTTCATACATCAGAAGCCCTGTACCCCCTGTATACCACAGACAGCCCTGTACCTCCCCCCTCTTACCCCTGTATACATCAGCCCTTGTACCCCTCTTACATCAAGACAGCCTGTACCCCTGGTATAATCTGACAGCCCTGGTACCCCCTGTATACATCAGGACAGCCCTGTTTACCCCCTCTTCCTAATCACCCTGTACCTCTTCCTACATACAACCCCCTCTTCCTCCATCAGACAGGGCCCTGTACCCCCTCCCTACATCAGACAGCCTGTACGCCCCCAGCCCTGTACCCCCTCTTCCTACATCAGACAGCCCGTGTACCCCCTCTTCTACATCAGACAGCCCTGTACCCCTCAGACAGCCCTTCCACACTGTATACATCAGACAGCCCCTGTACCCCTCTCCTAGCCATCACAGCCTGTACCCCCTCTTCACCTACAACAGACAGCCCTGTACCCCCTCTTCCTACATCAGGACAGCACCTGTACCCTCTCTCTCCTTACTCAGACAGCCTGTACCCCCCTCTTCTACAAACACAGCCCTGTACCCCCTCTTCTACATCACTGCCCTGTACCACTCTTCCACAAGACAGCCTGTACCCCCCTCATCCTACATCAGACAGCCCTGTACCCCCTCTTCCTACTTTAAGGGTGGCACGGTAACACAGCGGTAGAGTTGCTGCCTCACAACGCCGGACACCCGGGTCTCATCCTGACTATGGGTGCTCTCTGTACAGAGTTTGCACGCTCTCCCCGTGACCTGCGTGGGTTTTCCCCGGGTGCTCCGGTTTTCTCCCACACTCCAAAGATGCACAGGTTTGTAGGGTAATTGGCTTTGTAAATTTGCAAATGATCCCTAGTGTGTGTAGGATAGTGTCAGTGTGTGGCGATCGCTGGGCAGCGTGTGCTCCGCAAAGGGCTTGATTCCACGCTCCATCTAGTCTTGTATCTACACATTTACGAACCAGTTAGGCAGGTACATGGATAGGACAGGTTTGGAGGGATAGGGACCAAACGTGGGCAGGTGGGACTGGTGTAGATGGGACATGTTGGGAAGTTGGGCTGAAGTTTCCACTCTCTATCACTCTAACATTAAAAGAACCCTTCATCTCAGGAAGCTGCCCAGTCATCTTTCTCTGCATGGCGCAAGTATGCAAATTGCAACTATGCAGGGAAAAGCAGCCCTGATAGTATCCGCAATGACCAATGTTGACTTGGCTTGATAATCTTATGATTTCTGAATGTCCACTTGCTATCACCTTAATAATAGATCCCAGCATTTTGTTACTGAGACGTGGTGAGACGGTGGGATAGCGGTAGAGTTGCAGCCTTCCAGTGCCAGAAGCCCGGATTGTCTGTCTCCTTCTCTCCCTGGTCCACCCACCCTCTCATCACCCTGTCTGCCCTCTCACCTCCTAGGAGGGCTAACACACTGGGGCCAGGCAAGGAGAATATTCCCACCTGGTCACTCAGACGGATCCCGGAGAGTTATAGGAAAGCTGTTGTCAAGCTGGAAAGGGTAAAGAGAAGATTTACGAGGAGGCCGCCAGGTGTGAGCTATAGGGAGAGGTTGAGTAGGCTGGGACTATTGCTTAGAGCACAGGACGATAAGGGTGATCTTATAAGGTGTATAAAATCATGAGAGGAATAGATCGGGTAGATGCACAGAATCTCTTGCCCAGAGTAGGGGAATCGAGGACCAGAGAACATAGGTTTAAGGTGAAGGGTGAAAGATTTAATAGGAATGCATGGGGTAACGTTTTTACACAAAGAGTGGTGGGTGGATGGAACAAGCTGCCAGGAGAGGTAGTTGAGGCTGGGACTACAGTGTCTCAACGTTTAAGAAACATAGAGACAGGTACATGGATAGGACAGGTTTGGAGGGATATGGACCAAACGCAGGCAAGTGGGACTAATGTAGCTGGGTCATGTGGGTCGGTGTGGGCAAGTTGGGCTGAAGGGTCCGTTTCCATGCTGTCTCACTCTATGGCAGCAGACTGCACCACCTGCATCTGTTGTCAGTGCAGCGGCAGTGTCACACAGCAGGAGGGTCTCCCACACACTGAGCGAGCCGCGCTCTCACCTTCTCAACGATTGCCCGCTTTTCCTCGCTGTCAAACAGGTTGGCGATATCTCCAGTGTTCAGGATCATGTTGATGTCTTCCAGAAAGGCTTCATCCTGATAGAAAGTAACAGAGTAACAGAGGTGGTGCATCGTTAGAGTTGCTGCCTCACAGCGCCAGAGACCCGGGTTCCATCCTGACTACGGGTGCTATCTATACGGAGTTTGTACGTTCTCCCCGTGACCTGCGTGGGTTTTCTCCGGGTGCTCCGGTTTCCTCCCACACTCCAAAGACGTACAGGTTTGTAGGCTAATTGGCTAGGTAAACGTTGTAAATTGTAGGATAGTGTTTGTGATTGGGGATCGCTGGTTGGCGCACTTTCAGTGGACAGAAGGACCTGCTTCTGTATCTCTAATGTAAATTATACAAAACAGCACCAGAATTTATCTTTTGGACAGACACGATATTCATTCTAGGAATGAGGACGTCGATGGTCAAGCAATGACACATCGATAGAGGGATAGTTGTGGGGCTGGACATATCCATGAGTCAGACCTGGACAAGATGGGATGTCAGTACCCCTCCCCATTCCCCAGCCCCCACCCCCTCACCCCCAAACCCAGTCAGGTGCTACAAGTGGTACATAGACACACCATACCTGAAAGAAGCATGCGCCTGGCTTTGGAGAGGGTCTACAGGAGGTTTACTAGAATGATCCCAGGAATGACTGGGTTAACACATGATGAGTGTTTGACGGCGCTGGGCCTGTACTCGCTGGATGAGGGGGACCTCATTGAAACGTACCAAATCATGAAAGGCCTGGATAGAGTGGATGTGGAGAGGATGTTCCCACTGGTGGGAGAGTCTAGGACTAGAGGCTATAGCCAAAGGTCGTATCTTTAGCAAGGAGATGTGGAGGAATTTCTTTAGTCAGAGACAATAGACAGGAGACGATAGACAATAGGTGGAGGAGTAGGCCATTCGGCCCTTCGAACCAGCACCGCCATTCACTGTGATCATGGCTGATCATCCACAATCAGTACCCCGTTCCTGTCTTCTCCCCATATCCCTTGACTCCGCTAACTTTAAGAGCTCTATCTAACTCTATCTTGAAAGCATCTAGTGAATCAGCCTCCACTGCCTTCTGAGGCAGAGAATTCTACAGATTCACAACTCTCTGGGTGAAAAGGTTTTTCCTCATCTCCGTTCTTAAGTGGGTGGTGAATCTGTGGAATTAATTGCCAAAGACAGCTGTGGAGGCCAAGTCAATGGATATTTCTAAGGTGGAGATTGGCAGATTCTTGATTAGTAAGGCTGTCAAGGGTTCTGGGAAGAAAGCAGGAGAATGGGGTTGAGAGGGAGAGAGAGATCAGGGAGTGAGAGGAGCGGTGCGAGTGATGCCCAGTTGGCCAATACCTTGATCTGGTGGTCTATGAAGAGGAAGATGGTGGGCGTTCCGTTGAGTCCGGCCCCCCGCAGCACCTTCTTCAGGTCATCCTTCCACTCCGCCAGGGTGTAGGCCTTCTGCACGCTCAGCTGGAACATGCTGGCGTCACCCATGAAGGCAGCGAGCCGAGTGGCTGACTGACGGCCACTCCCTCCTATCCCTGACCGTGATAACAGGGGCAAGCTCAGAGACAGCACAATGCTAAACCCCCCACTGGGTAAAACCAACCGGAGCTAATACTGCTCACCACCCTCCCCACACCACCCCTTATCCACCCCTCCCTACCCAACCTCCTCCCCACCCCTCCCCACCCCACCCCTCCCCACCCCACCCCACCCCTCCTCATCGCACCCCTCCCCCCCCTCCACACCCCACCCCCACCCACCCCACCCCTCCCCCCCACCCCTGATCCCCACCCCTCCACACCCACCCCTCCCCCCCCTCCCCACCCACCACACTCCTTCCCACCCACCCCACCACCCTGTCCGCACCCCCTCCCCACCCCCCACCCCTCCACACCCCACCGCGTCCCCACCCCTCCCCTCCTCATCGCACCTCTCCCCACCCCTCCACACCGCCCCACCCTCCCCCATCCCACCCCTTCCCTCCTCACCGCACCCCCTCCCCACCCAACCCCTATCCACCCCTCCACACCCCACTCCACCACCCTGCCCCGCCCAATTCTCACCACCCCACCTTCCCCACTCCACCTTCTCACCCGACCTCTCTCCAACCCCTCCCCACCCCTCACCACCCACACCAGTAGAGGCTATGGGGCATTGTGTAAGGACTCACCAACCAGCAGAGCGTGTCCGTGAGGTTGCCTGAGGATCCTGCAGATACGTGAGATGTGTTCGATGGCGAATGTGAACATCACCAGGTCCATGGGAGCCTTGCTGCTGCGATTAAACTCATCCAGGTAGCGTTCTATAGTCTGGGGCAGGAGACAACAGCTACACCGGCACGTTCACAGACCAGTGTAGTGACCCTAAGTCCAGTGGACCAGTGACCTAGCCTGTGGGAACAGCAGTGACCCTAGCCTGTGGACCAGTGACCCTAACCCTTGACCAGTGGACCCTAAGCCAGTAGGACTAGCCAGTGGTCCAGTGACCTAGCCAGTGGACAAGTGACCCTAGCCAGTGGACAAGTACCAGGTTTGGGGAACCCCTAGCCAAGTGGAAAACCAGTGACCGAGCCCGTGGACCAGTGACCCTAGCCATAGCCATGGACCCTGCCCCAATGAACCCTAGCCCAAGTTGACCAGTGGAAAACACGCAGTGACCCTATCCAGTGGACCAGTGACCCTAGCCCATGGAACCGGTGGACCCGCCCCCAGCCAGTGGACCAGTGACCCTAGCCAGTGACCAGTGGGGGGACCCCAGCCAGTTTTTGGACCAGTTGGAACCCCAGCCCAGTGGACCCATGCCAGTGACCACCCACCAGTGGACCAGTGACCCTAGCCAGGACCAGTGACTCTAGCATCAGTGACCCTAGCCACCCCTGTGGACCAGTGACCCTAGCCAGTGCACCACAGTGAACCCCAGCCAGTTGGACCAGTGACCCTAGCCAGGCAGTGACCTTAGCCAGTGGGCTGGTGACCCTAGCCAGTGAACCAGTGACCCTAGCCAGTGAAGCAGTGACCTTAGCCAGTGGTCCAGTGACCCTAGCCAGTGGACCAGTGACCCCAGCCAGTGGATCATTCCAACACTGTGTATTCCTAACATGGAATCATCCTTTAGTTGAGTTTAGTTTAGAGACACAGCGTGGAAACAGGCCCTTGGCCCACTGAGTCCGCACTGACCAGCGATCCCCACACACCAGCACTATCCTACACACACTAGGGACAATTTACAATCTTTACCAAAGCCAATTAACGTATAAACCTGTATGTCTTCGGATTATTCCGGGAAACTGAAGCGCCCGGAGAAAACCCACGTAGGTCACGAGGAGAATGTGCACACAGCACCAGTGGTCAGGATGGAACGTGGGTCTCTGGTGCGGGCAGGCAGCAACTCCCTGCCGCCCACACAGCCTCCTACTACGACCAGAGAGCAGTGCTGAACTACTATCTACCTCACTGGTGATCCTTGGACTATCTTTGAACGGACATTGCTGGCTTTACTTTGCACTAGACTTTATTCCCTTATCGTGTATCTGTACATTGTGAATGTCTCCATTGTAATTGTCTTTCCGCAGACTGGTTAGCACACAACAAAGGCTTTTCACAGTACCGCAGTCTCGTTTATTGTCACGCGTACCGAGGTACCGTGAAAAGCTTTTGTTGCGTGCTAACTAGTCAGCAGAAAGACAATACATGATTACCATCAGGCCATTTACATTGTACAGATACATGATAAGGGAGTAACGTTTTGTGCAAGGTAAAGCTAACAAAGTCCGATCAAGGATAGTCCGAGGATCATCAAAGAGGTACGTAGTAGTTTAACCTCAGTACACGTGACAATAAACTGACTGAACACTTACATTCTTCAGCTCACTCCAGTCGGTTATTTCATTGTAAGCTTTCTTCCTCTTCTCGTTGCTTTTCGGTGGCATGTAATCTCCGAAGAAGAGAAGACGCATGTCATCATCGTTGAGGTCCCTCCCGACAGCCATGTGCTGGAACAGGTTGTTGATTTTCTCCTTGAACTGTGTCTGTACCACGTTCTGCGAAAGGCAACCCAAAGACACAGACTCTGAAGGCCCTCGTGTACAAAGGAATTGCAGATGCTGGTTCACACCGAACATAGGCACATAAAGCTGGAGTAACTCAGCAGGACAGGCAGCATCTCTGGAGAGGGGGAATGGGTGACCTTTCCAGTCAAGATCCTTCTTCAGGATTGCAACCTGAAATGTCACCCATTCCTTCTCTCTAAAGGTCTTTGTTATCTTCTCCACCCCTTCACCCCTCCTGACTATCCACCCATCACTTGCTGGTTCTTGCCCCACCCCTACCTCCACTAGCTTTCTCCCCTCTACGCCATCAGTTCAAAGAACAAACAAATGAATGAAGGAATGAATTAAGGAATGAATGAATGAAGGAATGAAATGAAGGAATGAATGAGGGAATGAAAGAATGAAGGGAATTGAATGAAGGGAATGAAGGAATGAGGGAATGAAGGAAAATGAAGGTATGATGGAATGAAGGAAATGAGGAATTAAGGAATGAGGGTGAATGAGGAAGGGAAAGAAAGGGAATGAGGGATGAAAAGGAATGAAATAGGGAATGAGGGAATGAAAAGGAAATGAATGAGGGAATAAAGGAATAATGAATAAAGGAATGAAGGAATGAAGGTATGCAGGAATGAAGGTATGCATGGGAATGAAGGAATGAATGGAGTGAATGAATGATACTTTATGTCACATGTACCTAGGGTACCCAGGGTCCCATCCCAACAACATTATCTGTCCATTTCCCTCCACAGATGCTGCCTGACCCACTGGTTCCTTCAGAACTTAGTTTAGTTTAGTTTAGAGAAACAATGTGGAAACAGGCCCTTCGGCCCACCAAGTCCGTGCCGACCAGCGATCATCCCGTACATACACTAGCACTATCCTACATACACTGTGGACAATTTACAATTTTTACCCAAGCCAAATTAACCACCAAACCTGCATGCCGTTGGAGTGCGGGAGTAAACCGGAGCTCCTGGAGAAAACCCATGCTGCCACGGGGAGAACGCACACACTGTGTCCACACAACACCCATAGTCAGGATCGAACCCTGGTCTCGAGCGCTTTCAGGCAGCAGCTCTAGCACTAAGTTGTTCTTTGCTTAAGATTCCAGCAACTGCAGTCCCCTGTGTCAGGGGCTAAGGGGAGAAGGCAGGAGAATGGTGTTGAGAGGGATAAATAGATCAGCCATGATTGAATGGCGGAGTAGACATGACGGGCCAAATGGCCTCATTCTGCTCTTAGAACATATGAACTGCAGTCTCTTTATCTTGACCATCTGGAAGATACCTTAAGGGGCTGTCCTACTGCGGCGACCTAATTGGCGAGTTTAGAAGAGTTTGCCCTCGACTCATACTCGCAGCATGGTCGACACGAGGTCCTAGGAGGTCTTTGTAACTCTCCTTCATGCTCGAGAGTGGTCCTCGTGTACTCGAGGCCTCAGCTAGGTCGCGGCGTATTTCTCAACATGCTGAAAAATGCCCGCGAGTAAAAAAAGGTCGCCATGGAAAAAGTCGATACTTTTTTTACTCGTAGGTTTAATTGTAGTAGGTCGGCATGTTAGTCGTAGGTAGTTGAAGGTAATCATAGATAGTCTTCAACATAGTCGAAGAGAGGTCGAAGAAGGTCGAAGAAGGTCGTCTTCACTCTCCACTATTCGGTCGGTGTCCAATTTTCCCGAAACTAGCTGTAGCTAGTCTTCAACACAGTTGAAGGAGGTCTTCAACATGACACTTTTTCAAAGTCTCTTAAACTCTTCTAAACTCACCAATTAGGTCACCGCAGTGGGACAACCCCTTTACTTTACCTTGACTATCTGGAAGAAGATCTTCCTGTCTTGACTGTCAACCAGACGATCACAGAACACGCGGTGGACTTCATGAATCCAAAGTCTCATCAACTTGTGGTCTCCTTTGGTCCCCTGGGGAACGCAGTCTGATTTGAACAGTAGCAGGCCCTGGGAAAGACAGTAACAGTAAATTCAAGCCCAGGACAGGTGGCATCATTGACAATGACTTGCAGACAGACGCAAAATGCTGGAGTAACTCAGTGGGTCAGGGAGCATCTCGGGGGGGGAAGGAATGGGGGGGCGGAGAGAGGGAGAAAGCAAGAGTTACCCCAGTGGTATGAATATTGACTTCTCTGAATTCAAGTAACCCTTGCTTTTTCTCTCTCCATCCCTCACCATCCGGGTTCTCCAACCAGTCTGACCGTACCACTGATTAAATGTTATCTCTACTTTAGTCGTTATCATGTTCTCCGAACTAACGATGATCTAAGCTACATTTTCCTTGAACCTCGTCTGCTTTAATGTCTCATTTTCACACCTTACTCCCTTGTCTCTGTGTTTCCCTCTCCCGTGGCTGAGAGTCTTAAGAAGGGTCTCGACCTGAAACGTCACCCATTCCTTTGCTCCTGAGATTCTGCTTGCCTCGCTGAATTACTCCAGCATTTTGTGTCTCTCTTTGACTGATGCCAGCATCTGCAGTTCCTTCCTACACGTTGACAATGACCCACTTGATGCGATTTGCATCGTCTCACTGCCATTATCTGTGGAGTTGCATTACCTGAATGACTCTGGAGAAGTCCCTCAGATTGAATATGTAATGTGATTTGGATGGCGTCGGCAGAAAGTGCTCCACAGCTTGGGTGTACATTTGTGTGGTGGCCCACACCAAAATCTGCACAAAGAAAATAGCAATGTCAACATTCATAACTCATACTCACGTTTTAATAATCAGTATTTGAACATTGGAGAATCATCAACTTTGGACCCCATATCTGAGGAAGGATGTACTGGCATTGGAGAGGGTCCAGAGGAGGTTTACAAGAATGATTCCAGGAATTAGTTGGTTAACTTATGATGAGCATTTGACGGCACTGGGCCAGTACTCGCTGCAGTTTGGAAGGACGAGGGTGGACTAGACTAGATGGGCTGAATGGTCTAATTATGCTCCTATCACATGACCTGATGTGGGGGGTTTAGGGGGGTGGGGTGGGAGGGGAGTGGGAAGGGGGTGTGGTCACCGCAGAAGCAACCCGCACACTGCTCTCCCCCCCCACACGCTTGCTCTCCCACCCCCCACACGCCTGCTCTCTACCCCCCCATCACCGCTGCTCTCTCCCCCCCCCCTGCTCTCACCACCCCCCCACGCGGCATGCTCTCTCCCCCCACGCTCGCTCCCCCCCCACGCGCTGCATCTCTCCCCCCCACACGCTGCTTCTCTTCTCCCCCACCCGGCGCAGCTCTCCCCCCCACACGCGCTCTCGTCCCCCCACACGCTGCTCTCTCAATCCCCCCCACGCGCTGCTCTCCCCCCCCTCACACCTGCTCTCGCCTCTTCACGCCTGCTTTCTCACTGCACCCCCCCCACACGCTGCTCTCCCCCCCCCACACACTGCTCTCTTCCAATCCCCCCAGTTCAAACGAACACATCTGCTCTCCCCCCCACACGCTGCGCTCCCCCCCCCCCACACGCTTTGCCTCCTCCCCTCCCCCCACAGCATACCTGCCCTCTCCCCCACCACCGCCCTCCCCCCCCCCACAACGCTGCTCTCCCCCCCCTCCCTCCCCCCCCCCCACACGGACTGCTCCTCCCCCCCACACGCTGCTCTCTTCTCCTCCCCCCCACACGCTGCTCTCCCCCCCCTCTCCCCCCACACGCTGCCCTCCCCCCCCACCCACGCTGCCCTCCCCCACACGCTGCTTCTCTCCCCCCACACGCTGCTCTCTCCCACCCACACCTGCTCTCCCCCACAACAACGCTGCTCTCTCGCCCCCCCACGCTTGCTATCTCCCCCCCACATGCTTGCTCTCCCCCCCACACACGCTGCTTCTCTCTCCCCCCACAACGCTGCTCCGACTCTCCCCCCACACCAGCTATCTCCCCCCCACCGCCTGCCCCCTCCCCCTACACGCGCTCTGCTCTCTCCCCCCCACACGCTGCTCTCCCCATTCCCCCCCCACACGCTGCTCTCCCCCACACGCTGCTCCCTCCCCCCCAACACGCTGCAATTCTCCCCCCACACGCTGCTACCTCCCCCCCCACACGGCTGGCTCAGCTCTCCCTCTTCTCCCCCCACACCCACCCTGCTCTCCTCCCCCCCCCCCACAACGCTGCTCCTCTCTCCACCCACACGCTGGGCGCCTCCCCCCCACACGCTGAGCCTCCCCCCCCCACACACTGCTCCACTCCCCCTCAACGCTGCTCTCCCCCCACACACGCTGCTCGTTTCTCCACACCCCCCACACAAGCTCTCTCCTCATCCCCCCCACAACGCTGCATCTCCCCCCCCACACGCTGCTCTCCTCCCCCCATAACAACCTGCTCTCCCCCCCCAACACACACTCCTCTCTCCCCACACTACTGCTCCTCCCCCCCACACGCTGCTCTCTCCCCCCCACACGACCCCTCCTCCACCCCCCCCCCACACGCTCTCCTCCACCCACCACAACTGCCTCTCCCCCCCCCTACACGCTGCCTCTCCTCCGCCCCCCACAAGACGCTGCTCTCTCCCCCCACACCTGCTCTCTCCCCCACCACGCTGCATCTCCTCGCCCCCCCAACCACACCTTCGCCCCCAACTGCCTCTCCCGCCCACATGCTGCTCATTTCCCCCACACGCTGCTCATCCCCCACACACTGCTCTTCCCCCCAAACGCTGCTATCTCCCCCCACACGCTGCTCACATCAATCCCCCCACACGCTGCTCTCCCCCCCCATCGCTCTCTTCTCCTCCCCCCACAACGCTGCATCATCCCCCGCCACACGCTTGCCTCTCACCCCCACACCGCTGCTCTCTCCCCCCATCGCTGCTCCCTCCCACATAACCACGCTGCTCTCTCCCCCCCACACGCTGCTCTCACTCCCCCCCACACGCTTGCTCTTCTCCCCCACGAACGCTGCTCTCTCTCCCCCCACACGCTGTGCTCTCCCCCCCACACGCTGCTCTCTCCCCCCACAACGCTGCTCTCACTCCCCCCCACATGTTTCCTTCCCCCCCCACGCTGCTCTTTTTTTTTCACTCCCCCCACAAAACCGCTGCTATCTCCCCCCCACACGCTGCCTATCTCCCCCCCACACGCTGCTATCTCCCCCCCCCCCCACCTGCTACTCTCCCCCACACGCTGCTCTCTCCCCCCCTACACGCTGCTATCTCCCCCCCAACGCTGCTATCTCCCCCCCAAACACGCTGCTCACTTACCCCCCCACAAAAACGCTGCTCTCTCTCCCCCCCCCACACCTGCTCACTCCCCCCCCACACGCTGCTCTCTCCCCCCCACACACTGCTCACACTCCCCCCACCACGTGCATATCTCCCGCCCCACACGCTGCTATCCCCTCTCCCCCCCCCACACGCTTTGCTCTCACCCCCCCACACGCTGCTCTCACTCATGCGCTCTCGCCCCCACACGCTGCTATCCTTCCCCCCCACAACGCTTTGCTATTTCTCCCCCCCCCACAAAACGCCCTTGCTCACTACCCCCCCCCCCCCACACCGCTCTCCCCCCCCACACCGCTGCTCACAAAATGTTCGCTCTCCTCCCCCCCCCCACACGCTCCCCCAACACACGCCCCTGGCTCTCCCCCACCCCCCTTTGCACCACTCCCCCCCCACAACCCGCTGCTCATCTCTCACACCCCCAACACGCCTTGCTCTCACTCCCCCCACACGCTGCTCCTCTCTCCCCCCCACACGCTGCACACTTACTCCCCCCTCCCCCACCACACAGCTTCTCTCCCCCCGGCGCCCCCCCCCCCAACAACGCTTTCACCCGTACCCCCCCACACACGCTGCTCTCTTCCCCCCCACACACGGCTGCTCCCCCACACTCCCCCACAAACCCCACAAGACACCCCCCACACGCTGCTCTCCCTTCCCCCCACACGCTGCCTCACACTCCCCCCACAAGCTGCTCTCTCCCCCCACACGCGCTGCTCTCACACTCCCCCCCCACACGCTGCTCACTTCCCACTCTGCTCCTTCAGCTTTTTAGTCTCCTCGCTGCCAGTGACTGACAGCGGGTGCTGGAATGGGCGTTTTTTTAACAATTTTTAAACCTTCATAACCTTTGTACTATTGCACCAATCGGAACACAACTTATTGCGCTTGCAGCAGAGGGAGAATGGCGAGTACGGTGGCGAAAGATCCTAGTGCTATCGGGTAGCGTTTTTGAGCAAATTTAAAAATAACGCGAACCGGAAGAGGGCAAGATGAGAGTTTTATAAGGTTATAGACTCTACTAAAATGCATTAGTATTTGAGGAGCAATGAGGAGGTGGATGTGTTATATCTGGACTTTCAGAAGGCTTTCGACAAGGTCCCACACAAGAGATTAGTATACAAACTTAAAGCACACGGTATTGGTGGTTCAGTATTGATGTGGATAGAGAACTGGCTGGCAGACAGGAAGCAAAGAGTAGGAGTGAACGGGTCCTTTTCAGGATGGCAGGCAGTGACTAGTGGGGTGCCGCAAGGATCAGTGCTGGGACTCCAGCTATTTAGAATATACATTAATGATTTGGACGAGGGAATTAAATGCAACATCTCGAAGTTTGTGGATGACACAAAGCTTAGGGCAGTGTTAGCTGTGAGGAGGATGCTAGGAGACTGCAGGATGACTTGGATAGACTGGGTGAGTGGGAAAATGCATGGTAGATGCAGTATAATGTGGATAAATGTGAGGTTATCCACTTTGGTGGCAAAAACAGGAAAGTAGACTATTATTTGAATGGTGACCGATTAGGAAAAGGGGAGATGCAGCGAGACCTGGGTGTCATGGTACACCAGTCATTGAAAGTAGGCATGCAGGTGCAGCAGGCTGTGAAGAAAGCGAAAATGGTATGTTTGGCATTCATTAGCAAAAGGATTTGAGTACAAGAGCAGGGAGGTTCTACTACAGTTGTTTTTAAAGAAGGAACTGCAGATGCTGGAGAATCGAGGGTACACCAAAAAGCTGGAGAAACTCAGCGGGTGCAGCAGCATCTAAGGAGCGAAGGAGATAAGCGACGTTTTCGGGCCGAGACCCTTCTTCAGACTCTCGGCCTGAAACGTCGCCTATCCCTTCGCTCCTTAGATGCTGCTGCACCCGCTGAGTTTCTCCAGCTTTTTTGTGTACCTTCTACTACAGTTGTACTGGGTCTTGGTGAGGCCACACCTTTTGGTTTCCTAATCTGAGGAAAGACATTCTTGCCATAGAGGGAGTACAGAGAAGGTTCACCAGACTGATTCCTGGGATGGCACGACTTCCATATGAAGAAAGACTGGATAGACTCGGCTTGTACTCGCTGGAATTTAGAAGATTGAGGGGGGATCTCATAGAGACTTACAAAATTCTTAAGGGGTTGGACAGGCTAGATGCAGGAAGATTGTTCCCGATGTTGGGGAAGTCCAGGACAAGGGGTCACAGTTTAAGGATAAGGGGGAAGTCTTTTAGGACCGAGATGAGAAAATCATTTTTCACACAGAGAGTGGTGAATCTGTGGAATTCTCTGCCACAGAAGGTAGTTGAGGCCAGTTCGTTGGCCATATTTAAGAGGGAGTTGGATGTGGCCCTTGTGGCTGAAGGGATCAGGGGGTATGGAGAGAAGGCAGGTACAGGATACTGAGTTGGATGATCAGCCATGATCATATTGAATGGCAGTCCAGGCTCGAAGGGCCGAATGGCCTACTCCTGCACCTAATTTCTATGTTTCTATGTCTTTCACCCAACATCTGTTCGGTTCCAGGTCGCTCTTACCCTGGAGTATCTTTTCAAGGAGATATCAAAGCCCCTGTTAAAGTGCCAGTCGACCACCGGCTGGAAGATGGTCTTCATGGTTTCTTGGCTGAAGGCATCGATGGTTATGACATTGAAGTGGCGTAGGCACCGCGGGCTGACGGACTGCCGCCCGCCACTGGGGGGCACCATCGCCCCCACCAGAGACATGTTACGCACGTGGAAGATGCTGGTGTCCTTCCTGCAAGCACAAGACATCCTCGTCAGCGCACCTGCACAGGTACCCACTGTGCCCGGCCCCTCACTTGTAAGCCTTGTGACCATGCACCGCATCCTGCTGTGTAAGGATGAAAGATAGACACAAAATGCTGGAGCAACTCAGCCGGACTGGCAGCATCTCTGGAGAGAAGGATTGGGCGACGTTTCGTGTCGAGACCCTTTTTCAGACCGAGCCTTCAGAACACCCATCAGTCATCACGGCAGCAAAAAGTTAATTATTACATCTATTTCAAAATATTCAAGATTAGTTTTGAGATACAGTGAGGAAACAGCCCCTTTGGCCCACCAGCACACACTAACACTATCCTACACGCACAGGGACAATTTACAATTTTACCAAAGCCAATTAGCTTACAACCCTGTACGACTTTGGGTTGTGAGAGGAAACCGGAGAGCCCGGAGAAAACCCACGCAGGTCAAAGGGAGAACATACAAACTCCATACAGACAGCACCCGTATTCCGGATGGAACCCGGGTCTCTGGCGCTGTGAGGCAGCAACTCTACCGCTGCACCACCGGTGGGGTGACAGAGTAAGGATCCTGAACCCAAACGTTGCTCCAGACCCACTGGGATCGTCCAACAGTTCGTACGTTCTTGGAGCAGAATGAGCCAGTTCAGCCCATCGCATCTACTCGCCCAATCATGGCTGATCTATTGTTTCTCCTCAAACCCATTCTCCTGCCTCCTCCCTGTAACCCGTCCTAATCAACAGCTGATGGCACAGAGACCTGGATAGAGGAGACGTGGAGAGGATTTTGCTGAACTGCTGTAGCAAAGACCCGGGTTCCATCCTGATTGCGGCTGTTGGCACTATCTATACGGAGTTTGTACGTTCTCCATGTGACCGAGTGGGTTTTCTCCGAGATCTTCGGTTTCCTCCCGCACTCCACAGACGTACAGGTTTGTCAGTTAATCGCTGGTGTATGTATAAATTGCCCCTAGTGTGTGTAGGATAGCGTTAATGTGCGGGGATCGCTGGTCGTCGTGCATCCGGTGGGCTGAAGGGCCTGTTTCCGCGCTGTATCTCTAAACTAAACTAGTGGGTGAGTCTAGGACCAGAGGGCACAGCCTTAGAATAAAAGGACGTATATTTAGGAAGGAGATGAAGAGGAATTTCCCTAGTCAGGGGGTGATGAATCTGTGAAATTGATTGCCACAGACGGCTGCGGAGGCCGTTCAAGGATATTTTTGAGGTGGAGATTGACAGGCCCTTGATAGTAAGCGTGTCAAGGGTTATGGGCAGGAGAATGGGGGTGAGAGGAAAGGATAGATCAACCATGATTGAATAGCGGAATAGACTTGATGGGCCAAATGGCCTAATTCTGCTCCATGAACTTATGAACAGTTGTTTAGGGTCTGTATTCCTGTTTTCTGTGGCAAGAGGAAAGGATAGAATGATGGACAATATTCTTTACTGAAGGCAGGAGGGACTGGTCCAATAAAGTATCAACAATCGCTCAACATGGTACTTCTACTCTTGGAACTGACAGGCCATTTACAATCCACAATAAACCAAAGCAAACAAGAAACTTTACAGAGCAACTGTGCAAATTGAATGATGCCATTTTGGCATTAAGGAGCTGATGGATCAGCACACTGCTGGCCAGGTGGAAGAGTATTCTGCCTTTATAGTGTAGGAAGGAACTGCAGATGCTGGTTTATATTGAAGATAGAGTGGCTTCTGTGCGCTGCAGCTTGCTGGCCCTGAGCGTGAGCTACAGGCGGTGGGCTGAACGTACCTGTCGAACCAGTAACCGATGATCGATCCACTGCCGCAGCAGCTCCACCGGCGGCTGCGCACCATACTTCTCCTTTGCTGGCATGTTGAGGTCATCAACAAACACACACAGCTGTTTCACAGGTTGGACGGCACGAGCATTCCTCCTACGCCTGTCATATAGGTGATGTGAAAGAACAAATGGCAATTACAATAAAATTAGATATAAAGGGTCGATAGACACAAAATGCTGGAGTAACTCAGCGGGACAGGCAGCATCTCTGGAGAGAAGGGATGGGAAATGTTTCGTGTCTTCAGACTGAGTGCCAGGGGAGAGGGAATGAGAGATATAGACGGTGATGTAGAGAGATATAGAACAAATGAATGATAGGTATGTAAAAAAAGTATCGATGATAAAGGAAACAGGCCATTGTTAGCTGTGGGCTAGGTGAAAATGAGTTACAATGAGACTCAACAAGACGTCTGAAGCTAGAACGCTGACTGGGGTGGGGGAGGGATGGCGACTGAGGGGATGTAAGGGTTACTTGAAGTTAGAGAAGTCAATATTCATACCGCTGGGGTGTAAGCTGCCCAAACGAAATATGAGATGCTGTCCCTCCAATTTGCGCTAGGCCACACTCTGACAGTGGAGGAGGCCCAGGACAGAAAGGTCAGTGTGGGAATGGGAGGGGGAGTTAATGTTTGGTAACCGGGATATCAGATAGGTCCAGGCCGGCTTAGTAAAGGTGTTCAGCAAAACAAAAGGGTAACAGGACATCTGTCTATCTGCCGCAGGGTGCGATTGAAATGTCTTTGTTTGTTCAGTTTAATTTACGGTCATGTGTACTGAGGTACAGTGAAAAGCTTTCTGTTGCGTGCTGACCAGTCAGTGGGAAGACAATACATGATTACAGTCGAACTGTCCACAGTGTACAGATACAGGAAATAATGTTTAGTGCAGGGTAATGCCTGCAAAGTCCAATCTAGGATAATCTGGCGGTCACCAATAAGGTAGGTAGTAGTTCAGGACCGCTCCTGGTTGCGGTAGGATGGTTCTGATAACACCTGGGAAGAAACTGTCGCTGAATCTGAAGGTGTGCGTTTTCACACTTCTGTACCTCTTGCGGCTCAGTCCAGAGCCAAGGCAGACATCCAGAGCCGTGTGAGGGAGCTACAGAACTCTTGGTGGACAGATACGGCTCTGGAAATCCAGCGACTGGCAGACTTACGTGACACCAGAGGCTTCCTTAGCGCTACTAAGGCCGTCTGCGGACCAAGCTACCACGGCTTAACCCCCCTTCCTTCAAAAGACGGACAAGAACCGCTGAAGGACAATGAGTCCATTAAAGCGCGATGGAAGGAGAACCTCCAGGAGCTACTCAACGGTGGCAGCACAGCTGAAGCAGACATTACCCTCCACATCCCCCAGAGTCCCATCAGAGAAGACAGGGAAGAACCTCCCACTACGAGAGGTTCAAGATACCATCAAGAGCCTTAAGCACAACAAGGCCACCGGTCCAGATGGGATGCCAGCTGAGATCTTGAAGGAAACTAGACCAGAGCTCCTGCACCATATCCACGCCCTACTCAAGGTCTGTAAATAAGAAGAACTTCCCTCAAAACTCAGGGATGCTTCAATAGTCACCATTTTTGAGAAGGGGGACAAGGCTGAATGTGGAAACTACAGGGGCATCTCGCTCCTGTCACACAGGCAAAGTCCTTGCTCGTGTCCTCGCAGACCGACTTCTACCACTGTCTGCGGAGGTACTCCCAGAATCTCAGTGTGGCTTCCGCCCACCCAGAGGTACAGCCGACATGACATTCGCAGCACGCCACTCCAAAAGGCAGCCTTTTGTACGTGGCTTTCATAGACCTGACAAAGGCTTTGACTCGGTAGGCCGCCAGGCTCTTTGGAGCCTAGTATCAAGGTACGGGTGTCACGACAAGTACATCAGAATATTGAGGCTTCTACATGACGGCATGTCGGTCACAGTGCTCAGCAACTGCGGCTCTGAGTCCGAGCCCCTCACTGTGGAAACGGGGGTCAAACAGGGATGCATCATCGCACCCACCCTGTTTGTTGTCTTCATTGCTGCCATACTTCACCTCATTGGTGAAGAGCTGCCACAGGGGATCCCAATCCTCTACAGAACTGATGGTGGGCTCTTCAACCTTAATAGGTTGAAGACCAAAAGCAAAGTCAGTAACACCACCATCACGGAGCTTCAGTATGCGGACGACTGCGCTATTACAACACACTACGTAGAAGACCTTCAGGCCATCCTGAATGCCTTTGCCAAGGCATACAGAGCCATGGGCCTAGCCTTAAATATCAAGAAGACCAGGTCCTACATCAACCTCCATCCAACCAGCTATCTACCCAGCCCACTATTAAAGTGGATAACACCACTCTTGAAAACGTTGACCATTTCCCCTACCTTAGCAGCATTCTTTCTTCAAAAGGTGACATTGACTCTGAGGTCAACCATCGTCTGCGTTGAGCCAGCAACTATGCCAGGAAAAGAGTCTTTGAAGACCGAGACGTAAAGGCTAAAACAAAACTGCTGGTCTACAGTGTCGTTGTCCTCTCCACCCTGTTGTATGGAGCCGGTCATGGACCACCTACTGCAGGCACCTGAGAGCCCTGGAACAATACCACCAACGATCCTTACAAAAGATGCTGAGGATCAGCTGGGAGGACAAACGCACCAACATCAGCGTTTTGGAGGAAGCCAACATGACCAGCATCACCTCCACATTAATGCAGCACCAACTTCATTGGACAGGCCATGTCATCTGCATGTCCAACACACGACTCCATAAACAAATCCCGTACTCTCAATTGAAAGAAGGTCTGCGAGCCCCCAGCGGGCCAAAGGAACGCTATAAGGACAACATCAAGGACAGTCTGAAGAAATTCCACATCACCTCGAGCAACTGGGAGCACATTGGACTGGACAGGCGCTCCTGGAGGAAATCCGCGTGGGAAGGAGCTGCACGTCACGTAATGGAACTACGCTGTGTGGCAGAGACAAGGCGACAGCACTGTAAGGAGAGAGAGAAGGGGGCTCCAAGACTACCAGTCTCCACTGCCCACGTTGCACCAATGTGTGTGGATCGCGGATCGGCTCCTACAGATATCTGCAGACCCACAGGTGGACGACCCTATGGAGAGGAGGGGACAGTCATACTCATTTCGAGTGACCTCCGATTGTACCTTTTGCCCAATGAGAGAGGTGAGTAGAGGGAGTGGCCAGGGTGCAACTGGTCCTTGATGATGCTGCTGGCCTTGCCGAGGCAGCGTGAGGTGTAAATGGAGTCAGTGGAAGGGAGGTTGGTTTGTGTGATGGTCTGGGCTGTGTCCACAATTCACTGCAATTTCTTGGGGTCTTGGATGGAGCTGTTCCCAAACCGCGCTGTGATGCATCCTGATAAAATGCTTTCTATGGCGCTCCTGTTGAAGTTGGTGAGAGTTGTTGGGGACATGCCGAACTTCCTGAGCCTTCCACGGAAGTAGAGATGATGTCTCCCTGAGGTGTTTTGTCTATGATTGTCATAGAAACATAGAAAAATAGAAATTAGGTGCAGGAGCAGGCCATTTGGCCCTTCGAGCCTGCACCGCCATTCAATATGATCATGGCTGATCATCCAACTCAATATCCTGTACCTGCCTTCTCTCCATATCCCCTGATCCCTTCAGCCACAAGGGCCACATCCAACCCCCTCTTAAATATGGCCAACGAACTGGCCTCAACTACCTTCTGTGGCAGAGAATTCCACAGATTCACCACTCTCTCTGTCGTAGGACTACGTGAAGAGGAAAAAGGCTGAAGTGCCTGTGGGAAAGGGAAATCAAAGGAACATCGCACACATCAAGGGGAAATTCTGTATATCAGGAATAGATGAATCTTTGTTCGTTCAGCAATCTGCTGGATTGCTCCCAGTCATCACTGTATTTGACGCTCCTAAATAAAGTCTTGATTGCCTTACCCGATCTTTGTGGTGTGTTTTAAAGTTGACGTTAACAGTGACAACAATGGTCATGACTCAAGCAACGTCTTCATTCATACCTTTGAGGTCTGGCTTTAAACTACCGACCTTAAATACAGATCAAATCCCACACTAACAGAACTCAGTCATAGAGTCATACAGCATGGAAACAAGGCCCTTCGGCCCAACTTGCCCACATCGGCCAACATGGCCCATCTACACTAGTCCCACCTGCCTGCATTTGGCCCATATCCCTCTAAACCTGTCCTATCCATGTACCTGTCTAATTGTTTCTTTAATGTTCGGATAGTCAACTACCTCCTCTGGCAGCTTGTTCCATACACCCACCACCCTTGATGTGAAAAGGTGACCCCTCGAATTCCTATTAAATCTTTTCCCCTTCAACTTAAACCTATGTCCTCTAGTCCTCCATTCCCCTGCTCTGGGTAAGAGACTGTGCATCTACCCGATCTATTCCTCTCAAGATTTTGTACACCTCTGTAAGATCACCCCTCATCCTCCTGCGCTCCAAGGAATAGAGACCCAGCCTGCTCAACCTCTCCCTATAGCTCACACCCTCTAGTCCATGCAACATCCTCATAAATCATATAACCATATAACCATATAACAATTACAGCACGGAAACAGGCCCTCTCGGCCCTTCCAGTCCGTGCCGACCATTTGTTTTCCCCTAGTCCCATCTACCTGCACTCAGACCATACCCCTCCATTCCCTTCACGTCCATATACCTATCCACTTTACTCTTAAATGTTAAAATCGATCCTGCCTCCACCATTTCTGCTGGAAGCTCATTGCACACAGCCACCACCGTCTGAGTAAAGAAGTTCCCCCTCACGTTACCCCGAAACCTCTGTCCCTTAATTTCTCATGTCATGCCCCCTTGTTTGAATCTTCCCTACCCTCAATGGGAAAAAACGTATCCACGTTAACTCTGTCTATCCCTTTCATCATTTTAAAGACCTCAATCAAGTCCCCCCTTAACCTTCTGCGCTCCAAAGAATAAAGACCTAACTTGTTCAACCTTTCTCTGTAACATAGTTGCTGGAACCCAGGCAACATTCTAGTAAATCTCCTCTGTACTCTCTCTATTTTGTTGACATCCTTCCTATAATTAGGCGACCAAAATTGTACACCATACTCCAGAATTGGTCTTACCAATGCCTTGTACAATTTTAACATTACTTCCCTACTCCTATATTCAATGCTCTGATTTATAAAGGCAAAATCCTTCAGTCTCACTCCTGCCCTCTTTCTTGCTTCTCTTTAGACTGAATGTGTATAAAGCTTTGATTAGACCACATTTAGTGTTGTGTGTTGTTCTGGTCACCCCTTTACAGGAAGGATGTGGTGGCTTCAGAGAGAGTGCAGAAGAGATTCACCAGCGTGTATTTGTTTTCCTGGATTGGGGAGTATTAGCTGTAAGGAGGTTGGACAAACTTATATTGTGTTCTCTGGAGCACAGGAGGCTGAGGGGCAACGTGACAGAAGTATTTAAAATGACCAGAAGTGGAGAGAGGGTAAACAGTTTAGTTTAGATTAGAGATACAACGCAACTCTACCGCTGTATCGCAGGTCGGCGTGGAATCGGTGGGCCTGTTTCCACTCTTTATTCCTGAACTAAAGTTTAGTTCTGGGTGGCACGGTGGCGCAGCAGTAGAGTTGCTGCCTCACAGCGCCGGAGACTCGGGTTCGATCCTGACTACGGGTGCTGTCTGTGTGGAGTTTGTACATTCTCCCCGTGACCTGCGTGGGTTTTCTTGGGGTGCTCCGGTTTCCTCCCACACTCCAAAGACATAGAAACATAGAAATGAGGTGCAGGAGCAGGCCATTCGGCCCTTCGAGCCTGCACCGCCATTCAATATGACCATGGCTGATCATCCAACTCAGTATCCTGTACCTGCCTTCTCTCCATACCCCCTGATCCCTTCAGCCACGTGCAGGTTTGTAGTTAATTGGCTTCAGTACAATTGTAAGTTGTCCCTAGTGTGTGTAGGATAGTGTTCGTGGGCGGGGATGGCTGGTCGGCGCGGACTCTGTGGGCCGAAGGGCCTGTTTCCGCGCTGTATCTATGCACTATATGATTGCGGTGAGCTGTGAGCGGTCCTTACTTCTGTAGGCTGGCCAGGATGATGTCCTGGGTCTGGTTGGCGGAGGTCTGTGCGGAGAAGTTGATCTGACACACTGCGTATCTCGCGGGGGACAGCTGTCGCAGGAAGCTGTTGGTGATGGCCGTCTTGCCCGTGCCTGTGGGGCCTACCAACAGCAGCGGCTTATCGTGCATCAGCAGCTTCTCCAGGAAGTAGGTCTGCATGGCCGTCTCTGTGGTGTTTATGATGATATTATTCAGCTGCAACATCAAGAAGGACAAGCATTACACTGCTGCTGATAAATCGAACCAGGCCGCAGGTTGTGTCACCCAGTGAAAACACCCCTGTAGGCACAAAGTAACTCATTGGGACAGGCAGCATCTCTGGAGAAAAGGGGATAGGTTTCGGGTCGAGACCCTTCTTCCGACGCGTAATAGGTCGACATACAGTATGTGAGAGAGCCGACTAGACCTCCCGGTTGTGAACCATTGCAACTCCTTCTCTCTAAGACCACGTTTTCACCCAGACTCGCGACCACAGCCACATGTGCTTCAACAATGGCCTGTTACCTTTACATCGGTACTTTGCATATCTTTTATTAATTTGTCCTATATATCTCTACATCACCGTCTACATCTCTCGTTTCCCTCTCCCCTGGCTCTCAGTCTGATGAAGGGTCTCAACCCAAAACATCACCTATTCCTTTTCTCCAGAGATGCCGTGTGAGCCTATCTTATTGTCCCTATCTGCCACACTGACCTCTCTGTCCTGGGTCTCCTCCATTGCCAGAGTGAGGCAACCCGCAAACTGGAGGAACAGCATGGGTAGCTCACAGCCCAATGGTAGCAACGTTGATTTTTCCTATTTTAGGTCAGCTTTAACAAACCTAACCTCTCCCCAGAACCTTTGCCTCCTTTTCTGCTCCATAACCTCCCCTCTCTCCCCAGCTGGACTCCCACCTATTTCTCAAACTTCCTCCACGAGTCGGTGACCAGGAGTAGGTGACGTTTCAGGTCGAGACCCTTCATGAGATGAGGGACACAAAAAGCTGGAGAAACTCAGCGGGTGCAGCAGCATCTAAGGAGCGAAGGAGATAGGCGACGTTTCGGGTCGAGACCCTTCTTCAGACTGGTCAGGGATCAGGGAAACGAGAGATATAGACGGTGATGTGGAGAGATAAGGAACAATGAGTGAAAGAATATGCAAAAAAGTATCGGGGATAAAGGGAACAAGCCATTGTAAGCTGTTTGTGGTGTGAAAATGAGAAGCTGGTGCGACTGGGGTGGGGGAGGGAGATAGAGAGAGAGGGAATGCCAGGCCCGAGGGTCTGAGGGAGAGGTGGGAAGGGAGAGAGACAGCAAGGGTTAACAGAATTGAGAAAATTTCAATATTCAAGCCCAAAGGATGCAGACTCCCCAAGCGGAATATGAGGTGCTGTTCCTCCAGCTTGCGGTGTTGCTCACTCTGGCCGTGGAGGAGGCCCAGGACCGAGAGGTCGGATGTGGAATGGGAGGGGGAGTTGAAGTGCTGAGCCACCGGGAGGTCGGGTTGGTTATTGCGGACCGAGCGGAGGTGTTCGGCGAAGCGATCGCCAAGCCTCCGCTAGGTTTCACCGATATAGATCATCTGGCATCTGGAGCAGCGGATGCAGTAAGATGAGGTTGGAGGAGGTGCAGGTGAACCTCTGTCGGACCTGGAAGGACTGCTTGGGTCCCTGAAGGGAGTGGAGGGGGGAGGTGAAGGGACAAGTGTTCCATTTCTTGCGGTTGCAAGGGAAAGTGCCCGGGGAAAGGGGTAGAGTGGGAGGGGAGGGAAGAATTGACAAGGGAGTTGCGGAGGGAGCGGTCTTTGCGGAAAGGCAGACAGGGGGGGGAGATGGGAAGATGTGGCGGGTGGAGGGGTCACGTTGGAGGTGGCGAAACTGGCGGGAGGACTATATGTTGTATTTTCCGGCTGGTGGGGTGAAAGGTGAGGACCAGGGGGACTCTGCCCTGTTTGCGAGTGGGGGAATGGGGAGCGAGGGCAGTGTTGCGGGGTATGGAGGAGACCCTGGTGCGAGCCTCATCAATAGTGGGGGAGGGGAATCCCCGTTCTCTGAAGAATGAGGCATTTGTGTGATGACCTGGTGTGAACACCTCATCCTGGGAGCAGATGCGGCGTAGACGGAGGAATTGGGAATAGGGATGGAGTCCTTACAGGAAGCAGGGTGGGAGGAAGAGTAGTCCAGATAGCTGTGGGAGTCAGTCGGTTTGTAGTGGATGTCGGTCAGGAGCGTATCACCTGCAATAGAGGTCAAGGAATGGTAGGGAAGTGTCGGAAATAGTCCAAGTGTATTTGAGTGCCGGATGGAAGTTGGTGGGTGAAATGAATGAAGTCATGTCAGGGTTGTGTGTGGGTGCAGGGCGGTGACACCAAAGCAGTCGTCGATGTAACGGAGGTAGAGGTCGGGGATGGGGCCCTGGTACGCCGAGAACAAGGATTGTTCGACCGTACCCAACAAAGAGGCAAGCGTAGCTGGGGCCCATGCGTGTGCCCATAGCTACGCCTTGTGTTTGGAGGAAATGGGAGGAATCAAAAAAGAAGTTTATTGAGGGTGAGGACCAACTCTGCTAGGCGGAGGAGGGTGTCAGTGGACGGGTAATGGGTTGCTCCTCTGATCGAGGAAGAACCGGAGGGCTTTGAGACCGTCCTGGTGGGGGATGGAGTGTTAGAGTGACTGGACGTCCATAGGTAAAGATGAGAGGATGGGGGCCTGGGGAATGGGAATGTACGGAGCCGACGGAGAGTGTCTGAGGTGTCTTGAACATAGGTGGGGAGGGATTTAACAAAGGGGGATAGGATGGCGTCAAGGTATGTGGAAATGTGTTCGGTGGGGCACGAACAGGCAGAGACAATGGGGTCTGCCAGGGCAGTCGGGTTTGTGGATTTTGGGGAGAAGGTAAAATCGGGCCGTGCGGGGCTGGGAAACGATGAGGTCGGAGGCTCGGGGGGGTAGGGAGCCGGAGCTGATGAAGTCGGTTATGGTGCTCGAGATAGTGGCCTGGTGTTCGTCAGTGGGGTCATGGTCCAGGGGTAAGTAGGAGGAGTTGTCCGAGAGTTGGCGTGCGGCCCCTCCGCTTTGTAGAGATCGACGCGCCAGACTACCACGGCACCTCCCTTTGTCGGCGGGTTTGATAACCCAGTCTGGGTTGTTACGGAGTGAGTCGATGGCAGTACGTTTATTTTTTCAGGGCTGGAGAGATTGGAGTGAGACAGGGGAGTGGAGAAGTCGAGGCGGTTGATGTCCCGACGGCAGTTCTGGATAAATAGTTCTACAGCCGGAAGGCTACGAGGGGGGTTCCAAGTGGAGGCGGTACGTGGGAGACAGGAAAAGGGATCATCAGTGGGGGGGGGGCGAGGGCTTCTTCCCGTGGAAGAAAGCTGTGAGGCGGAGGCGACGGTAGAAGAGCTCCAAGTCGTGGTGGGCGCGGAACTCATTGAGGTGGGGGATCGGAGGGGGACAAAGGTGAGACCTCTGCTGAGGACAGACCGTTCGATGTCGGAGAGGGGGAGGTCCGGGGGGATGGTGAACACGCAGCAAGGATGGGGGTTGTGGCTGGAGGAAGGCAGGTGAGTGAACTGAGGACGGAGCGTTGTGTGGTGGGGGGTGGAGGGTGGTCAGGGGGTCAGGGGTGGTCATGAGATGAGATCAGTTTATCACCAACAAAGTGGGCTGAAGGGCCTGTTCCTGTACTGTTCTATGTTCCCTGAACGGTGTAGAGGGATATGGGCCACATGCGGGCAAATGGGCCTTCCTTAGATGGGGCATCTCAAGAGTAGCTTAGATTGGGCACCTTAAGCAACAAATTAAGAATCTAAGGAAGGATTACAACCCAAAACGTCACCCATTCCTTGTCTCCAGATATGCTGCCTGTCCCGTTGAGTTACTCCAGCATTTTGTGTCTGTCTTCAGTGTAAATCAGCATCTGTCGATCCAGCTGACATAACAATCGTGTTTTATTCACGATTCCAGCAGCTGTGCTTCCCTGTGCCTCCATTTTACTGCCCCACTGTGAAAGCCCCCCAAAGTATATGTTCGTACAACCATACAGCACTGTATCAGCCTCTTCCGCCCATACTTGTCCATGCTGACCAAGAAGGCCCATCGAACCTCGTCTCATTTGCCCGCATTTGGCTCACATTCCGCTAAACCTTTCATAGAATGGTACAGCACAGAAACAGGCCCTCCAGCCCATAATGTTTGTGCTGAACAGGATGCCAAGTTAAACTGATCTCATCTGAAAAATAGCCTCGACCCAAATTGTCACCTATTCGTTTCTCCAGTTGCTGCCCGGCCAGCTGAGATACGGCAGCTTTTTGTGTCTCCAAGCTTGTCTTCACTGGGTGACACCACCCACGGCCTGTCGCTAAGCCATGTGAAACAGTATAGAGGAAGACATCATTAGTTTAGTTTAGTATAGAGATACAGCGCGGAGTCAGGCCCTTCAGCCCAACGGGTCCGCACCAACCAGCGATCACGGCACACTAACACGATCCAACACACACTAGGGACAATTTACTTTTATACCAAGCCAATTAGCCAATAAACCTGTACGTCTTTGGAGTGTGGGAGGAAACTGGAGATCCCGGAGAAAACCCACGTGGTGACAGGGAGAAGGGACAAACTCTGCACAGATAGCACTCGTAGTCTCGATAGAACTCGGGTCCCTGGCGGTGTTAGGCAGCAACTCTACCACTGCGCCAGCATGCATATGTTCTTTTACTCAGGGATTTTATTTCAGAGAATAAGAGATTTTATTTCAGAGAGTTACGAAGCTTAAAAATGAAATGCATGCACAGATATTGTCTGGGGTTTTATGCATTTTTTTCTTCATGATATTATCATCATTGAGTTTAGACGCAAGGGCTTAACATTAGCAATCTACAGCAAGAAAGTTTAAAAGCACAATGTTCAGAAAGAGACAGGGCCTTCAGAGAAGCAGGTATAAACTGTAGACAGGGATATAGTATATAGACACTAAAAGCTGCAGTAACTCAGAGGGTCAGGCTGCAGCTCTGCAGAGAAGCCATAGGTGACGTTTCGGGTCTTGAATCTTCTTTAGACTTTATAGTGTCAGGGGAGAGGGGAAATGAGACGTTTGAAAAGGTACAAAGAACAAAGCAATTAAAGGTATGGTAAAAGACATTAAAGTCCGCAACGATGATCACGGAAAGGTAGAGCCCACAATGGTCCATTGTTGGCTGTTGGATAGGTGATATTGAGTGATACAAACAGTGAAACTCAGCAGTACGACAGTGAAACTAGTACAACGATTAGGGTGGGGGAGGGATGGAGAGAGGGGGGATGCGAGGGTTACTTGAAGTTAGAGAAATCAAAATTCATATCGCTGGGCTGTAAGCTGCCCAAGTGAAATATGAGATGCTGATCCTCCAACATATAGCCTCACTCTGACAGTGGAGGAGGCCCAGGACAGAAAGGTCAGTGTGGGAATGGGAGGGGGAGTTGAAGAGTTTGGCAACTGGGAGATCAGGTCGGCCAAGGCGGACTGAGCGAAGGTGTTCAGTGAAACGATTGACTAGTCTGCGCTTTGTTCAGTGAAATGATTATATATATTTGCGTGGGCCCATGTTACATACCTGCAGGAGACTGTCAGCCTGTCGATGTCCAATGCAAGTGAAGGACGCCCACAGCAGCAATGTAACAAAGAAAGAACAGTCATATTAAGATTTGTAGGTCAAGGAGAGGCATATCAGATACAGCGTGGAAACAGGCCCTTCAGCCCAGCGAGTCTGTGCCGACTAGTGGCCCCCGCACACTAACACTGCCCTACACACACTGAGGACAATTTACTATTATTAGCGAAGCCAATTAACCTACAAACCTGCATGTCTTTGCAGTGTGGGAGGAAACCCGAGCACCTGGAGAAAACCCACACAGGTCACGGGGTGAACATACAAACTCCGTACAGACAGCATCCGTAGTCAGGATGGAACCCGGGTCTCTGGCGCCATTATTCCCACACTATTTCACACTCAGATCCTGCTAATTATGAGCTGTGAATATTTCTTATTCAGCAATCTACATAAGTTAGCAAGATGGTTGACGAGGGCAGGGTCATAGACGTGGTCTATATGGGCTTCAGGAAAGCCCCTTTGGAAAGGTTCTGCATGGTAGGCTGCTCTGGAAGGTTAGATCGCATGGGGTCCAAGGGGAGATAGGTAACTGGATATAGAATTGGCTTCTTGGTAGGAAGCAGCAGATGTGGAGCCCGCTGGCAGGGGAGGGGGTGGAGGCAGATACGATGGCAATGTTTAACAGCCATTTAGATAGGAACATGAATAATCAGTGAATGGATGCCTATGGATACGATTAGTTGAAACTGGCATCATGGTACGGGGATCATGACAGGAGCGTCTAGTGGCGACCCCTGGAAGCAACAACGCAATGCACTCTGTGACGCATCGGGTCACAATTCTGTCAACATGTTGGATGACGACAGAAGCCAACAGCAAGCTACATCGTCTGACACACGAGCGAGCGGCATTATGGTAGTTATAGTCATAGAGTGATACAGTGTGGAAACAGGCCCTTCGGCCCTACTTGCCCACACCGACCAACATGCCCCATCTATACTAGTTCCACCTGCCTGCATTTGGTCCATATCCCACTAAACCTGTCTTATCCATGTACCTGTCTAATTGTTTCTTAAATAGTCCCAGCCTCAACTACCTCCTCTGGCAGCTTGTTCCATACACCCACCACCCTTTGTGTAAAAAAGTTACTCCTCAGATTCCTATTCAATCTTTTCCCCTTCACTTTAAACCTCTTTGGTTCTCGATTCACCTCCGTGCGTTTACCTGATCTATTCCTCTCATGATTTTATACACCTCTATAAGATTGCTCCTCATCCTCTTGTGCTACAAGGAATTGTGTCCCAGCCTGCTCAACCTCTCCCTATAGCTCGAGTCGTGAGTGCTCTGTAGGATCAGACATAACAGGCCGAAAGGCCTGTTCTTGTTCTATGTCTCTGAGGAAGAGAATTCCAAAGGTTAGTGCACTCCATATGACGGTAGTCCTCTTCATTTTGATCTTAAATTGTCCACAACTTATTCTCACGTTACATTCTCTGGTCCAAGACTGGCAGCCAGTGTCTAGCCCTCCCTACCCTGTCAATCGTTTCAGGGATTCGGGATGTTTCCTGGTGACGGTATTCCCATGGTGATGTTGTAGAGAGTGCCGGGATTTAGTAACAATCAAGGATCAAGTCAGATGGTGCGTGACGTGGAAGGGAAGCTGCAGGTGGTGGTGTCACCCTTGTCTTTACACTTTATATTTTGGAGCTGCAGCTTGGCGACAGGGCCCTGTCAGGGTGGGGTATGGTAAAATTGTAGTTTTTGTCCCTATTGTGTGTACGGTTTTTTAAGGGGTTTTTGGTTTTTTTTTTTAGGGTTGTGCGGGGCGGTCAGCGGTCGGCGCGGACTCTGTGGGCCAAACTGGCTGTTTTCGGCAGTATCTCTAAACTAAAAACTAAACACTATGCTTGCACACAAGGGACAAATTTCGTTTTCACCCAAGCCAATTAACCTACAAAACACACGTCTTTGGAGTGTGAGAGGAAACCGAAGACCTGGAGGAAACCCACGCAGGTCAAGGGGTAGAAGGAACAAAGTCCTTTACAGACAGCCCCCGTGGTCTGGCAACAAACCTGGGCCTTTGGTTGCTGTGAGCAGAACTCCACCACTGCGCCACCTGACGCCCTTTCTCAGCAGTCGGAGGTATTGGGTACGTCTTACAAACCTTTTGTGTCGATTTTATTTACATTTTTATACAAATTAATCTTCCATATCTCAAATTTCTGGTCGTGGTTAAAGTTTTTGGGTAACCCAAGCTAACAGTAGGCAGGGTCACTGGGAACTAGCTAAATCTGCCTAGACTTACCTGATCTCCCGGATGCCAAACATTTTAACTCCCCCTCCCATTCCCACACTGACCTTTCAATCCTGGGCCTCCTCCACTGTCAGAGTGAGTGGATTGTCAATGCAAATTGGAGGAACAGCACCTCATATTTTGCTTGGGCGATTAATCCAGCAGTATGAATATTGACTTCTCTAACTTCAAGTAACCCTTGCTTTCCCTCTTTCTCCATTCCTCCCCCATCCTAGTTTTCTGACCAATCTGACTGTCCGCCTGCATAAATGTTACATTGTATGTCTCGTTGTCAAATCCTCGCTACACCAATCTATTCTAATATCCTTGCGCTTTTTCCCCTTTGATGGTCTCATTTTTCACTACTTCCACTTCAAATTTCTCTCAGTTCCTCTCCTAATCTCAGTGGTGAAGAAGGGTCCCGACCCGGAAAACGTTCCCCCATTGCCTCACTCCAGAGATGCTGCGTGTCCGGCTGAGTTACTCCAGCATTGTTTGTCTGTTTTTGTCAGACGTACCTCTATCATGTGTCAACAGCAGCGCATTAACCATGTCTTCCAGGAGCACCACATGAGAAGTTTTCTTCACATAGAAAGTCAAAAACACTTCCCTTTCTCGGTATTTGTAGAGCCCTGGGAAACTTTAGGTCTTTCGGTTTGGACTCCCAATCGCAGAGCCTTCGGAAAAAATCACTAAAGCTGCAAATGAAAATATTTGATTTACAATTAAATTATTTCCTTAGCAATTTACAGCTGATTTTTTTTGAACTATGTGACACTCCCGGACCCATGCTCTTGATCTTTGGTTACCCGGAATCGGATTAGGTGGGGGTGGGGGGCGTAGAGGGAGGGGGGGGAGGTGGGGGTGGGGGCGTGAGGAGGTGGGGGAAGGTGGGGGTAGGCGGTGGTGGGGGAGGTGGGGGTGGGGGCATGCGGGGGAGGGAGGTGGAGGAGGGGAGGTGGGGGTTGGGCTGTGAAGAGGGGGGGAGGTGGGGGTGGGGGGCCGTCGAGGAGGGGGGGGAGGTGGGAGGGTGGGGGTGGGGTTCGTGCGGAGGGGGGGGGAGGTGGCCGTGAGGGGAGGTGGGGGTGGGGGTGGGGGCGTGAGGAGGGGGGCCGTGGAGGAGGGGGGAGGTTGGGGGGGTCGTGAGGGGGGGGGTGGAGGTTGGGGGAGGTGGGGGTAGTGGTTGTGAGGAGGGGGGCCGTGAGGGAGTGTGGGTGGGTGGGGTGGTGGTATGTGAAGGAGGGTGGGGTGAGGGGAGGTGGGTGGGGAGGTGGGGTGAAGGGAGGTGGGGGTGGGGGCCGTGAGGGGGGGGGGGTTCTCTGTTGCTTTGCTCCTGGGCCCGGGCTTTAGGGATGGCCACTGGCGGCTCCAGACAGCGGGCAGTCGAGGGTTCCGCCCGACCCGACTGCCTGAACCTCTATTACGGCCTTTGTCCGTGCCCGCGTGTTCCTGGAGAGGGAGCAGACAGTTTCCATGGGAACGCTGGTCCCCGGGGGGGGGGGGGGCAAGTGTATTGAAAATAAAGTTGACAACATTGTGATCTGATAACTGTTTGACTGTTGATTTTATTACTCTGCATTTGTGTATAATTGAATAAAAGCTGTTTGCTAATATATTTTTAAAACAGGTGAGCAGTGGGCAGGACATCCCCGGTGAGCAGGGTACGGGACACACGGGGGGTACTAGCGTAAGATACTAGAACCCCGTTTCCCGAGAACGAGGAGGGAGGGGTGTGTGGAGAGGGAGGGTGTGCGTTGGAGGAGAGGGAGGGGTTAAGGAGGCAGTGCGTGGAGAGGGGAGGGGTGGTGTGGGGAGGGAGGGAGTGTGTGGGGACGGGAGGGGGTGTGTGGAGAGAGGCGGGGTTTGCGTGGGAGGAGGGTGTGCGTGGAGAGGGAGGGGTGCGTGGAGAGGGAGGGGTGCGTGAGAGGGAGGGGGGACTGTGGGAGAGGGAGGGGGACTGTGGAAGAGGGAGGGGGGACTGTGGGAGGGAGGGGTGTGTGGAGAGGAAGGGGTGTGTGTGTGGAGAGGGAGGGGTGCGTGGAGAGGGAGGGGTTTGTGTGTGCGAGAGGGAGGGGTGTGTGGAGAGGGAGGGGTGGAGTCATGTGGGGAGGGAGGGGTGTGTGGAGAGGGAGTGGGGGACTGTGGAGAGGGGAGGGGTTTGTGGGAGGGAGGGGTTTGTGGAGAGGGAGGGGTGCGTGGAGAGGGAGGGTGGTGCGTGGAGAGGAGGGGTGTGCGTGGGAGGGAGGTGTGTTGTGGAGAGGGAGGGGACCTGTGGAGAGGGAGGGAGTGTTGTGGAGAGGGAGGGGGATGTGGAGAGTAGAGGGAGGGGTGTGTGGGAGAGGGAGGGGTGAGTGGACGAGGGAGGGGTTGTGTGGTGCGGGAGGGGTGTGTGGCGAGGGAGGGTGTGGGGGAGGGATGGGTGTGTGTGTGAGAGGGAGGGGGACTGTGTGAGAGGGAGGGTGTGTGGAGAGGGGAGGGGGTGTGTGGAGTGGGATGGGGTTTTGTGGAGAGGAGGGGTGTGTGGAGAGGGAGGGGTGTGTGGAGAGGGAGTGTGTGTTGATGGAGGAGGGAGGGGTGTGTGGAGAGGGGAGAGGGTGATGTGGAGAGGAAGGGGTGTGTGGAGAGGGAGGGGGACTGTGGAGAGGGCGGGGGGACTGTGGAGAGGGAGGGGTGTGTGGAGAGGGAGGGAGGTTGAGAGGGAGGGGGACTGTGGAGGGGAAGGGGTGTGTGGAGAGGGTTAGGGGTGTGGAGAGAGGGACGGGGTGTGTGGAGGTGGAGGGGTGTGTGTGAGAGGGGAGGGGTGTTTGGATGGGGAGGGGTGTTTGGAGAGGGAGGGGTGTGTGGGAGAGGAGGGAGTGTGTGGAGAGGGAGGGGACTGTTGGAGAGGAGGGGGACTGTGGAGAGGGAGGGGGACTGTGGGAGAGGGGAGGGGTGTGTGGAGAGGGAATGGCAACAAGGTGGGAGCGGCCCACCGCGCGCCCCACCCCCCCCCCCCCCCCGAAGGGAAACGGTTGGGGGGGGGGGGGGGGGGGGCTTGCTGTTACTGTTTGTTGGCGGCATGGCAGCAGAATAGGACTTGCTGGTACTTTGTGCCTTGTCGGCTCCAACACGTGGCAATGCATGTATACTGCCCCGGATGGATGCAAAGCAAAGCTCGGGAGGTCATGTGGCAGTTGTACAGGGCGTTGGAGATGCCTCATTTAGAGTATTTGTGTTCAGTTACATGAAAGATGTTGTCGCGCTGGAAAGGATACAGAGAAGATTTACGTGGATGTTGCCAGAATTACAGGGACTGATCTATAGTGAAGGTTGAGCAGGTTGGGACACTATTCCTTGGGAGCGCAGAGGGATGAGGGTGAGGTCACATAGAGATGTATAAAATCATGAGAGGAATAGATCAGGTAAACGCACAGTCTCTCGCCCAGAGTGGGGGAATTGCGAACCAGAGGGCATAGGTTTAAGGTGAGGGGGGAAAGATTTAACAGAGGCAATGTTTTTGAGAGGCAGAGAATTCCACAGACTCACAACTCTCTGAGTGAAAATGTGTTTCCTCATCTCTGTTCTAAATGCAGTTTAATGTGGATAAATGTGAGGTTATCCACTTTGGTAGCAAAATCAGGAAGGCAGATTATTATCTAAATGGTGTTGAGTTGGGAAAAGGGGAAGTACAACGGGATCTGGGGGTCCTTGTTCATCAGTCAATGAAAGTCAGCGTGCAGGTACAGCAGGCAGTGAAGAAAGCGAATGGCATGTTGGCCTTTATAACAAGAGGAGTTGAGTCTCGGAGCAAAGAGGACCTTCTGCAGTTGTACAGGGCCTTAGTGAGACCACACCTGGAGTATTGTGCGCAGTTTTTGTCTCCAAATTTGAGGAAGGAAATTCTTGTTATTGAGGGAGTGCAGCGTAGGTTCACGAGGTTAATTCACGGGATGGCGGGACTGTCATATGTTGATAGAATGGAGCGGCTGGACTTGCATATTCTGGAGTTTAGAAGGATGAGATGGGATATTATTGAAACATCTAAGATTATTAAGGGTTTGGACACGCTAGAGGCAGGAAACATGTTCCCGATGTTGGGGGAGTCCAGAACCAGGGGCCACAGTTTAAGAATAAGGGGTAAGGCATTAAGAACGGAGATGAGGAAACACTTTTTCACACAGAGAGTTGTGAGTCTGTGGACTCAGAGGCCAGAGGAGGCCGGTTCTCTGGATGCTTTCAAGAGAGAGCTTGATATGGCTCTTAAAGATAGCAGAGTTTTTTTTTCAAGGGGGGGCTGTGTGAAGAGGGCAGGAACGAGGTACTGACTGTGGATAATCAGCCATGATCACATTGAATGGCGGTGCTGGCTCGAAGGGCCAAATGGCCTCCTCCTGCACCTATTGTCTATTGTCTAATGTCTAAATGGCTTAACCCTTATTCTTAAACTGTGGCCCCTGGTTCTGGACTCCCCCAACATCGGGAACATGTTTCCTGCCTCTAGCGTGTCCAAACCCTTAACAATCTTCAATAAGATCACCTCTCATCCTTTCTAAACTCCAGAATGTACAAGCCCAGCCGCTCCATTCTCTCAGCATATGACAGTCCCGCCATTCCGGTAATTAACCTTGTAAACCTACGCTGCAAAATGCCATTCGCTTTCTTCACTGCCTGCTGTACCTGCATGCTTACTTTCATTGACTGATGTACAAGGACCCCCAGATCCCATCGTACCTTCCCTTTTCCCAACTTGACACCATTTAGATAATAATCTGCCTTCCTGTTTTTCTACCAAAATGGATAACCTCACATTTATCCACATTAAACGGCATCTGCCATGCATCTGCCCACTCCCCCAACCTGTCCAAGTCACCCTGCATTCTCATAGCATCCTCCTCACAGTTCACACTGCCACCCAGCTTTGTGTCATTTGCAAATTTGCTAATGTTACTTGTAATCCCTTCATCTAAATCACTAATATATATTGTGAATAGCTGCGGTCCCAGCACCGAGCCTTGCGGTACCCCACGAGTCACTTCCTGCCATTCTGAAAGTGACGCATTAATCCCTACTCTTTGTTTCCTGTCTGCCAACCAATTTTCTATCCATGTCAGCATTCTACCCCCAATACCATGTGCCCTAATTCTGCCTACTAATCTCCTGTGGGAACTTATCAAATGCTTTCTGACAGTCCAGGTACACTACATCCACTGGCTCTCCCTTGTCCATTTTCCTAGTTACATCCTCAAAAAATTCCAGAAGATTAGTCAAGTATGATTTCCCCTTCGTAAATCTACGCTGACTGCGACCAATCCTGTTACTGCTAACCAAATGTGCATCTATCTCATCTGTTATAATTGACTCCAGCATCTTCCCCACCACCAATGTCAGGCTAACTGGTCTATAATTCCCTGTTTTCTCTATCCCGCCTTTCTTCAAAAGTGGGATAACATTAACTACCCTCCAATCCACAGGAACTGATCCTGAATCTATAGAATATTGGAAAATTATCACCAATGCATCCACGATTTCTAGAGCCACTTCCTTAAGTACCCTGGGATGCAGACCATCAGGCCCTGGGGATTTATCAGCCTTCAGTCCCATCAGTCTACCCAACACCATTTCCTGCCTAATGCGGATTTCCTTCAGTTCCTCCGTCACCCCAGATCCTCTGGCCACTAGTACATCAGGAAGATTGTTTGTGTCTGCCTTAGTGGAGACGGATCCAAAGTACCTGTTCAACTCATAGTGGAAGGTCAATGCATGTGCTGAGGTTGTTATCCAGAAACCAACTCATAGTGAAACAAGACACAAAAAGCTGGAGTAACTCAGCGGGTCACGCAGCATCTCTGGAGAAAAGGAATAGGTGACGTTTCGAGTCGAGCCCCTTCTTGGCCTTGAGAGTCAGGGGAAAGGGGAACTAAATGTCGGTGGGATCGTGGTCGGTGGGATCCCGCCTGAAGGCTCTTCGGTCGGTGTAACCGGGAGGGAGCTGGAGATGTCGGATGCGAGGAACGAGGGCCGGTAGGAATGTGAACCAGGGTGATGTCTCCAGCGCCTTCAAGGTCTGCTGCAGGAGGCACCCCCGGGACACACAGAGGGCCGGGCGAGGAGAGGAGAGGCGAGGGACGTTGGTTGGTGGGAACTGCTCCAGTACATCGAGCGCACGGCCGAGTGGACTTTGGACTGTGAATTACGGCATCAAACATGGCAGCGCCCGCATGTGTAATATATGCGAAAAACATTTCAATCTGCAATTGCACATGAACTATTGAACTAGAGGTATGAAAAGGTACAGAATAAACAGCCAGCACCAATGACTCACGAAATGCAGGATTAACATTGGGCTGGCCCAAGTAAACTAAAGGCATGATAATCAATGCTAAGTTTTATTTAGAGATACAATGTGGAAACAGGCCCTTCGGCCCATCGAGTCCTCGCCGACCAGCGATCCCTGCACACTAACATTATCCTACACACACTGGGGACAATGTACATTTATACCAATCCAATTTTACTTCGGAGTCACGTGAGTGATTACGTGAAGACCCCGCCAGCACGCATGTCGCGGACATATCGTCGAACGCATTGCGGGAAGCGACAGTCGGGAGGAGCGCCGCTCCTCCAGCGCGAGTTTTGAAAAATTACGGAAGGTAAGTCTTACCTTTTCTGGTGAGCGTGGCGACTCGGTGTGTTTCTTTTTCAGAAACGGAGGAAGCACCATGGAGTCGCGCAAGGGAGAGCAGCAGCTGATACCGCTGCTTGTGGAAGCAGCCAGCAGCGTGCCGTCTCTCCAGAGCTGCAGGTGCTGCCAGCAGCTCCCGGCTTCTCGCCGCTACAGACCGCAGGTGCCCGCGGTCGGCGGCCCAAAACCACCCGGAAGTCGGACAGGTCCGTTGACTCGGCTGGGTCCGGACCTGAAGACACCCCGTTCACAGATAGGGACGGCGGGCGTCTTTCCCGCGGGGAGCGGGTGGGGAGCAGTGCTCCAGCGTGACCTGCTTATGCAGGGGCAGAGTCACAGTGGGTCTCCTCGCAGACCCACGGCAGCATCCTTTCAAGGACTGCCAAATGTCTCACCCTCTTCGCATGGGAGCATTAGGGTCAGAGCTGGGCTGACCCTGAAGAAGGGCAATGGCTGAACAGTCAACTGTGAGGGGTGCCAGAAGAGAGAGCAGCAGAAGATTTGTGGGAACACATGCTGTATCAACTCAAGAAGGACTGCCTATACAAAGCTGCAAGCCAGTAAAAAATACATGGCTACAAACCAGCTACAGGGAGCAAGCCATTAACTTTATGGCTGGGAAGTACATTGCTCCAGAGAACTCCATTTCTCTTAAAAGTACCAGCAGTCTATGACCCCATCTGGGGCAAACAGGAGCCCATCTATAAGGAGCCAGGAGGGGAAGCTCCAGAGGAAACTGCTGGCTGCTAAAATCACAGCAGTACCAGGACAACTGATGGGGTTGATTTGCCTGAAGAGTTACTAGATGCTCTAGCAGACTGTGTAATACTCAGTGGAGATTAACAGTTACAGGAAGAGCATCATCAAGAAGTGCGGAATTATGCAAGACAAGTAGCACACAGGCGCCAAAATTGCTGTTGGGGGACCTCCCGAAGCAGGTGAAAGACCTGCATGAGGAAGCCAAGGCTATAGGCCTGATCAAGGTGCCAAGCACCTCTAAAACCCACTATCAACAGCAGCAGCACCCCTACACACCCACCAGACATCGGTGCTATGGAAGACCATCTGGTGGTGAAAGCTCGAAGGCCGGCCCACCTGCACAGCGGTCTTTCAGACCATGGCCCAGCCCGGCCTTCATGGAAAATGCGCCAACCCCACAACGCAGCAACACAATACCAGAAGAAACAACTGCGGAGACAACCCACACAACACCGGTAACCATGGAGGTAGGTGGGTCTGGTTGTCTTAAAAAACATTGCATGTCCGATTCATTAAAGTTGGGGGACGGTTGCACTTGTTTCATCATGTGTGCTGCACTTTTACCTCTGAACATTTACATACTCGGAAGTATTCAGAATTACAAAATTGAATTTGTATACGAACTACCGTCCCAGTTCAGCATACGCCTAGCAGGAAGTTCATACTTCACAAAAAAGAGAGAACAGCAGGCCATGCTGAACTGTTAAGACTAAACACAAAAGGGATTGAGAAAACTATCAGAGAATTTCAAGAGTTCGTATCAATATATTTATAAAAAACTAAAAGATGGTGGTTGCCGTATCATTACAGATTTGACCGAACTAATACATCCGTTCAGTATTGCCCATTTCAAAATAGACACGTTTGTCACACACAGGGTCATCGTAAATACCTGAAATTTATCTGGATGGGACAGCTATGGCAGTATGCCTTATCCAATGGGTTGTCATCAGCACCCAGGCTATTACAAATTTATTAAAACCAGCTTTAGCATACTTAAAGAAACATAACCATATCGTCATGGCTTACCTTGATGATATTCTCATTGTAGGTGAAAATTGGAGCTGGCTACATTGGTGGTATCAGCCACAACACAGAGATTTAACGTTACATCCAGATAAATCAAAATTGGAACCCTCCATTACCATGGATTATTTGGGGTTCACTATTGACTCTGTTCATATGTCTGTCACCTTGCCACCAAACAAAGTGACAGACTTGATGGGAGTATGCAAAAGCCTCACTGGCATCAGGGAACCATCCATTCGGCAAGGAGCAAGAGTGATGGGAAAATTGGTGGCTGCGTTCCCAGCAGCACAATTGGGACCACTCCATTATTAAAACGTGGAAGAGGGAAATTTTAGCTCTCAAAAAATCATGCAGGCCATTTCAATAGGCCTATGCAACTACCAGGGAAAGTAAATTAGAATTAAACTGATGGATAGAAATGTTCAATATTATCCTAACCCCATCACCCCATTCTATATCCCTAGGGTACATTACAGACTGATGCCAGTGCTAAAGGTTGGGGAGCAACTAATACCACCGCAAGTTGTGGTGGCAGATGAGTGCACAAAAATTATTCTGTTTAAAGCACTAGGAATTAATTATCTAGAAATGCTGGTAGTGTTTCATGGACTCAGGGCCTACTGCTCAGATGAGCACCAGTTGCATGTACGGTACAAATTGATACCACACTGGGGGCCTATATATAATCATTATGGGTGAAATAAAGTCGATATCATGTGATGAATTGCCTAATAATATCTGGCACTGGTGTCTGGGAGAGAGATTTGGATCTCAACCACTTACCTTCCAGGTAAGCTAAATACGTGGCAGACACCAGGTCACGTAAATTCAACAACAACATTAAATGGATGTTGGATCGGAAAGTGTTTACAGATATTATAGACGGTATGGGACACCAGATATCGACCCTTTTTTCCATCCAGACTATTTCACCAACTACCAACATATGTTGCTTGGGGAACCAGACCAGGGGCAGGCAGCGATGGACGATTTCTCGCTGCATTTGGGGGGGGGGGAGATTTGTTTTGCTATGCATTTTCCCCTTCTGCCTCATCAGGCGAGTCTTACAATAATTAAACAAGACGCCGCAACGGGTACCATGGTTCCCAACAGTACAAAGATGGTCTCAGAACCCTGCATCTGGATCAACAACGGCCAAGGAGGTTGGCACACCCGTGCGGGAAAGTATCCGTGCCATGACTGTATGAACTTGTTGATTTGCAGTTTTCTGAACAGGCCATTTCTGGGATACGGACTCTCCGACAGGACGATCAATGCCATCTCAGCGTCGTGCAGGAGTCCACGAGAAGACAGTACCTGACTTATGTCAGGAAATGGGAAGTGTTCTGCACCAGGACGAACACTACATATGACTCAGCCACCAACACTGAAGTGCTGGAGTTCTGGCCACCCTTCATTTCGATGAAGGATTGAGTTACAGTGCCATTATTGTGCAAGGAGTGCCCTATCTAATATCTGGGCAGAGGGAGTGATCACCTGGCTATAGGATCACACCCACTAGTACCTAAACGAATGAGGGGTATTTGTACTCTATTCCCCCAGGCCCAGATACACCCATATATGGGACATAGGTAGTACACCATGTTACGAGGATGGACACCAATATCGGGGCTCACTCTGGACAAACTAATATCCTAGATGGGAATGATTATGGCACTTGGATCAGCACACAACGGGTCCAGTCCTTACACAAGCTAGAATAGGACGTCATGTCTGTCACAAATGGCAGATAACCTGCACATACAGGGGTACTTAAACAAGACTGACCCGGTTCCTTTGGCCAATATTAAAGTTCTGGGCCTATCCTGCAGATAGTCGGCCTGTCTGCATAGTGACACATATTTTCCAATTATATAGTCACAAGACACTTATGGGCACGAGAGAGAGCTTTCTCATTAGCAATAAATGCCTCACCTAAGGTCACAGTGCAAACCATATCCAGATGGTTCGGGTGGTATTACGTGCAGTGGTGAATACAAATGTTTCAAATCTCACTCCAACAGGGCTGCATCAATTCGACCGCTAGGATGATGGGAGTTCCTATGGACCAACATCCTTTCCACAGCGGGTGGAGCAATGAACGCATTCAATGCTTTTATAATAAACCCGTGGCCGATCCTGAAGACGTTTGCAGGGAAAAATTAAGTTCTGTAAAATAAATTACCCAATGTGGGGCATATTATTTTAGGTATGAATAATACCTTTATTGTTTTTCAGCACAGTGTCGTGTGTGAAATACGTTCATCCTCCGACCCAGAATGGCAGTGTGTGAGCAGGTCTCGTTCCAGGGCATGAAATCACAGAGCTTTGAAATCTTCACCGTAGTCACTCACGTGACTCCGAAGTAAAATAGTAAGATTAAATGAGAACTTACCAGTTTGAAGTTTGATCTTTATTTATGAGGAGTTACGATGAGGGAGTACGTGCCCACCGCTCCCAAAACCCTCTATTATAAAGTTCAAACTGGTATGGAAGTTTCTCTCTATCTTACTATATTAGTTACTCTGGTATCTGTGATTTCACACCACTGCTTTGAAGAATGTCGCGCATGCGTGCTGGCGGAGGGTCTTCACGTAATCCCTCATCGTAACTCCTCATAAAATAAAGATCAAACTTAAAACTGATAAGTTCTCATTTAATCTTACTATTAACCTACACACCTGTATGTCTTTGGAGTGTGGGGGGAAACCAGAGACCTTGGAGAAAACCCACTCAGGTGACAGGGAGAACATGCAAACTCCATACAGACAGCACTGGTGGTCAGGGTGGAACCCGGGTCTCTGGCGCTGTAAGGCAGCAACTCTACCTCTGGGCCACCGTGCCAAACCACTACACATAGCCTGCACACTCCCAGCATTGGCACTCACAGGCTGAGGGGAGACGATCAATGCTTCCCACCCCATGCTTACCTGGGCTTCGATGAGGAGTCAAGAATGCCGCCAATAGACCAGACGATGGAGAAGAAGGCATAGGCAACAAGTGAGTTGGTGATTTCCTCCTGCTCCTTCTGTCGTGTGGCCGAGAAACTCTTCTCCTCCATTACCTTGAAAGCCTGAAAGATCTCCTCCTCTTTGTCCACATCATCGTCACATAAGCTAGAATACAAGACACCAGTTGAGCGTACAAGTTGGGAGGTCATGTTAACATTGAACATAGGTGCAGTAGGCCATTCGGCCCTTCGTGCTAGCAATGCCATTCAAGATGATCATGGCTGATCATCCAGAATCAGTATCTCGTACCTATATTCACCCCATATCCCTTGATTCCATTAGCCCTAACAGTTATATCTAACTCTCTCTTGAAACCATCATGGTGGGGAGGGGTGTGGGGGATGGGGTGTGGGCAGGGGGCTTGTGGGGGGAATGAGTGTGTGGGTGGGGGTAGTTGTGTGAGGGGAGAGGGGTGTGTGGGCTGAGGGGATGTGGGGGGGAAGGGTGTGGTGGGGGTTTTTAGGATGGGGGTTGTGGGGACGGTGGTTGGGGTTTGTGGGGGGTGGGGAGGGTTGTGGGGGTGGGGCGGTTCTGGTGGCAAGGTGTGTGGGGGGTTGGGTGTGGGGGGTGGGTGTGTGAATGGGCACGGGGGGTGTGGACAGGGGGCTTGTGGGGAGAGGGTTGTGGGGAGAGGGGTGTGTGGGCGGGGGGTGTGAGCACGGAGAAAAGATGGGGGAAGAGCCATGGGGGAGATGGGGGCATCATGGAGGGGGGGGGGAGGAGCCAGCGAGGGGGGACCAGAGGGGTAGTGGCTGGAATTGCCGATGCGATGGGGACTCACAGCGGGCGCTGGTCGCTGGTCGTTCTCCTCCGCCTGGCGACATCGGCGACATCTCCGACTCTGCGCTGGGCTGGGTCTCCGACTCGGGGCTGGGTCTCCGGGGCTGGGCCTCCCATGCTGGGCTGCTGCTTGGGGAGGATCTGCTGCTTGGGAGGAATCTGCTGCTTGGGGCTAGCTGCTGCATTGGGGAGGCTGCTGCTTGGGGATCTGCTGCGTGGGGCTAGGCTGCTGCTTGGGGTGGGGCTGGGCTGCTTGGGGTGGGGTTGGGCAGCTTCGGGTCCCTCCGAATGTCCGGTTGGAAACCTCCGCCGGCCACCTTCAGCTCCAGTAAAGGCGCGATGGTGCAGGAAGGGGTGGATCGTGACAGGGAAAGAGACTAATCCGCGCGGCGCTGACTGGCAGGAGAAGAGATCGATCTGCGCACGCGCAGTTTTTAAAGATTTTTAAACTCGCTAACTTTTACGACATTCAACCGATCGGAACGAAGCTTGGTGCAATCGCAGCATAGGTGAACGGTGAATGAACTGGCGAAAAATCGTAGCGCTATTGCAAACCGTTAGAATAGAATAGAATGACCGCCAAACCGGATGATAACAAGATCAGAGTTTTACTTATGCATAGATATGCTGCACGAGAGACGGCATTGGGGACATGCAGCGCGGTGGCGCAGCAGTAGAGTTGCTGCCTCACAGCGCCTGAGACCCACGTTCCATCCTGACTACGAATGTATGGAGTTTGTACATTCTCCCTTCGACCCACGTGGATTTTCTCCGGTTGCTCCGGTTTCCTCCCACACTCCGAAGATGTACAGGTTTGTAGGCTGATTTGCTTTGGTAAAAATTGTAAATTGTCCCCAGTGTGTAGGATAGTGCTAGTGTGCGGGGATCACTATTCCCTGGAGCACAGGAGGATGAGGGGTGATCTTATAGAGGTGTACAAAATAGTAAGATTAAATGAGAACTTACCAGTTTGGTGATTACGTGAAGAAGGCCCGCCAGGCCGCATGCGCAGCAAACTTCAAAGCAGCGGTATGAAATCACAAATAAACAACATCGAAGTCAACAAGCCCTGATTTGTCGAGAACTACCAGATGATCTTTTATGAGAGAGGGTTGGGCGTGGCGGGCACGTAATCACCAACGTAACTCCTCATAAAATCAAGATCAAACTTCAAACTGGTAAGTTCTCGTTGAATCTTACTATTTTACTTCGGAGTCACGTGAGTGATTCCGTGAAGACTTCAAAGCTTTGTGATTTCATGCCGCAGATTACAATCTCGGCATCCCACTGCATTTGATTGACTCGAAAGAGAAATAAATGCATTACTAATAACATTGTATTCCATGTAATGATAGGGTTTATTTAACAACGTAAACAAACAACAGTACCCCTAAAATTTAGGTACTTTAAAATGTCATTGGCAAACAGCCCTGGATTGACAATTGCCGATGATACAGTTCTGAAACATCAGCTCATTTGCCCATCCGACGGCCATTAAAATTTGGTCGAAGGACACATCCCTCCATTTGACCGCCAACATAGCTGCTGCCCAAGTATAATGAGATGTAAACACACTCTCTAAATGATATACTGACGTTGATGCTGACCTGGTGGAATGAGACATACAATCATCAATGTTAATACCTGTTGCAGCCACCTTGAAATAGTCTGAACCAACCTTCTCTTGTGTAATTGTTTATTAACACAGTGCTGAATCCATACTTCTAAGGATTCTGGTGGCCTTGATAACATAACAATGAGACCGTGGGGTATTCGAAATGATCTTAAAAACCATGCCAGCCCTGGTCTGCTCTGCTAGTGTAGACCAGAATGTAAAATGTCATGGCATGAACAGCCAATTCCATCCTGTCCAGCCACAGCGTTTGCAACGTTTTGCCGTCGTTGTGCTGATATTAGAGTCATGACTAAGGATGTAGCTGGAACCCCTTGGTGAAGTAATGTTTACACATTTACAATAACCAACTGCATAATCTTGTGATGCGAGTACTTGTATCAAGATCTTTTTAACAACTTTCTTTTCTTCGGTATTCACCAAGGAGAAGGATATTGAACTTGGTGAGTTAAGGGGGAAAGAGTAGAGTAGCTATGGAAACTATGAGATTCAAAGAGGAGGAAGTACTGACACTTTTGAAAAATATAAAAGTGGATAAGTCTCCAAGTCCTGACAGGATATTCCCTAGGACATTGAGGGACGTTAGTGTAGAAATAGCAGGAGCTATGACAGAAATATTTCAAATGTCATTAGAAACGGGAATAGTGCCGGAGGATTGGCGTACAGCGCATGTTGTTCCATTGTTTAAAAAGGGTTCAAAGAATAAACCTAGCAATTATAGACCTATTAGTTTGACGTCAGTGGTGGGCAAATTAATGGAAAGGATACTTAGAGATAATATCTATAAGCATCTGCATAAACAGGGTCTGATCAGGAACAGTCAACATGGATTTGTGCCTGGAATCTCATGTTTGACAAACCTTCTTGAATTTTTGAAGCGTAACTAGGGAAATTGATGAGGGTAAAGCAGTGGATATTGTCTATATGGATTTCAGTAAGGCCTTTGACAAGGTTCCCCATGGAAGGTTGGTTAAGAAGGTTCAATCTTTGGGTGTTAATGGCGGAGTAGCAAGATGGATTCAACAGTGGCTGAATGGGAGATGTCAGAGAGTAATGGTGGATGGCTGTTTGTCAGGTTGGAAGCCGGTGACCAGTGGGGTGGCCTCAGGGATCTGTGTTGGGTCCACTGTTGTTTGTCATGTACATCAATGATCTGGATGAGGGGTGGAAAAATTGGATAAGTAAGTATGCAGATGATACTAAGATAGGTGGTGTTTGTGGGATAATGAAGTAGATTTTCAAAGTCTACAGAGAGATTTGGGCCATTTGGAAAAGTGGGCTGAAAGATGGCAGATGGAGTTTAATGCTGTTAAGTGTGAAGTGCTACATCTTGGCAGGACAAATCAAAATAGGACGTACATGGTAAATGGTAGGGAATTTGAGGAATGCTGTGGAACAGAGGGATCTAGGGAATAACTGTGCATAGTTCCCTGAAGGTGGAATCGCATGTAGATAGGTGGTAAAGAAAGCCTTTGGTGTGCTGGCCTTTATAAATCAGAGCATTGAATATAGGAGTAGGGAAGTAATGTTAAAATTGTACAAGGCATTGGTAAGACCAATTCTGGAGTATGGTGTACAATTTTGGTCGCCTAGTTATAGGAAGGATGTCAACAAAATTAGAGAGAGTACAGAGGAGATTTACTAGAATGTTGCCAGGGTTCCAGCAACTATGTTACAGAAAAAGGTTGAAACAAGTTAGATCTTTATTCTTTGGAGCGCAGAAGGTTAAGGGGGGGACTTGATTGAGGTCTTTAAAATGATGAAAGGGATAGACAGAGTTGACGTGGATACGTTTTTTCCCATTGAGGGTAGGGAAGTTTCAAACAAGAGGGCATGACATGAGAATTAAGGACAGAGATTTCGGGGTAACGTGAGGGGAACTTCTTTACTCAGAGGGTGGTGGCTGTGTGGAATGAGCTTCCAGCAGAAGTGGTGGAGGCAGGATCGATTTTTAACATTTAAGTGTAAAGTGGATAGGTATATGGACGTGAAGGGAATGGAGGGGTATGGTCTGAGTGCAGGTTAGATGGGACTAGGGGAAAACAAATGGTCGGCACGGACTGGAAGGGCCGAGAGGGCCTGTTTCCGTGCTGTAATTGTTTATATGGTTATGTGGTTATATGGTTATAACTTGATATCCGAGTTGGACCCGACATTGTAGTTCCCTTTTGTTACAGCTGTAAATTTCTCTATAACTGAACTATTGCCAATATCACTTCAAATGAACTGGAATGTCAGTAATTTGTATCGTATCAAATGTATCATTAATATTTAACAAACATTTCTGATCCCCTCAATTGAGATGTACTGTTTTTTTGGATGCTATCCATGCATACTGCAGTGAACACCCTCATGACTAAATGTGACAACCTGAGGCATAAGTCAATCCATTGAAATGTGTAAGTCAGTAATCGTTTTACTGTGCAAAGCCCAGTCTCCCGAACCACAGTTTAAAACAGCAAGTTCTTGCTTTTTGGCATAACTGAATACCGTTGTGCCATAATGCCTGATGAAGCAGGCAACATGGACGCTTGGCCAGTCCGATAGTACGAATCCAAACGAGGTCTTGCTGACTGTTTTAGGACCCAGCTAATGAGGAAGACATAAAGTCCATTCCTCCTATTGAAGCGAGAATGTATTTCTTCACACTGTTGTGTCACATATTTTTGCAAACAGTGAACATGCATAAACATGACAAACATTTGATGAAATATTGAATAATGCTTTCATCATACTTTGAGATCCAACACTTATTCTGTGTTATCATCAATCTAAACTGGACGATACACCAGTGGCAAGGAAATTAATTACAAGATATTCTTCCTAATTGAGTAGGTGATGGTATTTGGAACTTCTCATCTCAGAGTTCTAAATATCAGTTTCTAATAACTGAATTCAACCGACCACACTACTGTAGCGAGTTTCAAGTTCAAGTTCAATGAGTTATTGTCATGTTCAGCAATGCTGAATACTGTTACTTCATCATTGTGGCTGAAGTAGCCTCAGCTGACAATAGCACAAGGTTGTTAGCAACGATCTAATTGCTACTTACACAATATCAGTTCCTTGATTTGCTCAGCTGCAACACAGCTGCTATATTGCCAATTACTTTAATCAGTTTTGTAACAGATTGCCATAAGCCCAATCTCTCGCCACAAGGCGGAGACAAGGCTAATAATAATTAAAGGTAAATCCCAATGACCAACAAACAGTTTATCCCATACTGCAAAGCTTTACTGTTATAGTACAGTTATATTGTCTTTGATAACCTTTGTAATGGGATTTGTATAACATGTATCTCTTACCTTATGAATCTGTTGAAGTCAGGAATAAGTTTTTACATTCGGAAAGTTCATATGCCTGATATTCTTCAATAAGAGAACTTCTGCCCAATTTCCAAACCCTGGCCATAATCCAACTTACTTGGAATGCTCTGGCTGTGCCTCAACCAAATATTTTTACCCCTTGTGTGTTTGTACAAACAAATGTAAATATTACAACTTGTGAACGGTGCACTACCCAATTTTTGGAAGTGCTAGACCCATTTAGTTGAGCATGATCGGAAGGTGCATGGAATTTCTGAGCTATCATGCTGCCCCCAGCTCCAGTGAACCGCTACTGCTGATGAGCATCCGCCAGGCTTCTTCCCCTGTAGAATAGACCTACCTGAATAACCGATTCAGCGGCTGGCTCTCACATCCCCTGTTCGTGTTGTTCACTGCCGGCACATATGTACTTGAGTCTGTTCTATTGACATCTTAAGAGCCCGGAGTCATCTTGACCTTTTGCTCTTCCCTCCTCAGAAAGGTG
>CM069151.1:2264253-2279253 GCA_035221665.1 Okamejei kenojei | reverse complement strand
ATCGAATCATTTACAGTGTACAGATACAGGATAAGCGGATAACGTTTGGTGCAAGGTAAAGCCAGCAGAGTCCGATGTCTTAAAGTCTGATGCCGTAAAGCACTGGGCCTGTGCTCACTGGAGTTTAGAAGCATGAGCGCCACATTGAAACGTATCGAGTAGTGAAAGGCCTGGATAGAGTGGATGTGGAGAGGATGCTTCTAACACTGGGAGAGTCTAGGACCAGAGGCCACAGCCTCAGAATTAGATGTTCATTTAGGAAGGAGATGAGGAGGAATTTATTTAGTTAGAGGGTGGTGAATCTGTGGGATTTAGACCAAGCCAATGAGTATTTATTAGATGGAGATTGACAGATTCCTGATTAGTATGGGTGCCACGAGTACATTGTCACTGTGTGGGATTGTGGTTGTGTACAGGGGGATCGCTGGTCAGCCCCACTCACTGGGCTGAAGGGCCTGTTTCTGCGCTGTATCTCTAAACTAAACTAAAGTCGCATTGGTTAGTATGGAAAGCCAACACAGAGCTAACATTGATTTTGAGTGGACCAGAATATAAAAACAGGGATGTAATGCTGAGGCTTTGTAAGGCGCTGGTCAGACCGCGTGTGGAGTACTGTGAACAGTTTTGTCCCTGTATCCGAGGAAGGTTAGTTAGCGACCGCTGGTCGGTGCACACTCGGAGGGCCGAAAGGCCTGTTTCCATGCTGTACTCTAAACTAAACTATTGGTGGCATTAGTAAACGCTGGAGAGGGTCCAGAGGAGGTTTACAAGAATAATCCCAGGAATGAGTGGGTTAATCTATGATGAGCGTTTGACGGCACTGGGCCTGTACTCGCTGGAACTTAGAAGGATGAGTAGAGACATAGAAACATAGAAATTAGGTGCAGGAGTAGGCCATTCAGCCCTTCGAGCCTGCACCGCCATTCAATATGATCATGGCTGATCATCCAACTCAGTATCCCGTACCTGCCTTCTCTCCATACCCTCTGATCCCCTTAGCCACAAGGGCCACATCCAACTCACTCTTAAATATAGCCAATGAACTGGCCTCAACTACCCTCTGTGGCAGAGAGTTCCAGAGACTCACCACTCTCTGTGTGAAAAAAAGTATTTCTCATCTCGGTCCTTAAAGGATTTCCCCCTTATCCTTAAGCTGTGACCCCTTGTCCTGGACTTCCCCAACATCGGGAACAATCTTCCTGCATCTAGCCTGTCCAACCCCTTAAGAATTTTAGTAAGTTTCTATAGATCCCCTCTCAATCTCCGAAATTCCAGAGAGTATAAACCAAGTCTATCCAGTCTTTCTTCATAAGACAGTCCTGACATCCCAGGAATCAGTCTGGTGAACCTTCTCTGCACTCCCTCTATGGCAATAATGTCCTTCCTCAGATTTGGAGACCAAAACTGTACGCAATACTCCAGGTGTTGTCTCACCAAGACCCTGTACAACTGAAGTAGAACCTCCCTGCTCCTGTACTCAAATCCTTTTGCTATGAAAGCTAACATACCATTCGCTTTTTTCACTGCCTGCTGCACCTGCATGCCTACTTTCAATGACTGGTGTACCATGACACCCAGGTCTCGCTGCATCTCCCCTTTTCCTAATCGGCCACCATTTAAATAATAGTCTGCTTTCCTGTTTTTGCCACCAAAGTGGATAACCTCACATTTATCCACATTATACTGCATCTGCCAAACATTTGCCCACTCACCCAGCCTATCCAAGTCACCTTGCAGTCTACTAGCATCCTCCTCACAGCTAACACTGCCCCCCAGCTTAGTGTCATCCGCAAACTTGGAGATATTGCCTTCAATTCCCTCATCCAGATCATTAATAATATTGTAAATGGCTGGGGTCCAGCACTGAGCCCTGCGGTACCCCACTAGTCACTGCCTGCCATTGTGAAAAGGACCCGTTTACTCCTACTCTTTGCTTCCTGTTTGCCAGCCAGTTCTCTATCCACATCAATACTGAACCCCTAATACCGTATGCTTTAAGTTTGTATACTAATCTCTTATGTGGGACCTTGTCGAAAGCCTTCTGGAAGTCCAGATATACCACATCCACTGGTTCTCCCCTTATCCACGCTACTAGTTACATCCTCGAAAAATTCCACAAGATTCGTCAGACATGATTTACCTTTCGTAAATCCATGCTGACTTTGTCCAATGATTTCACCACTTTCCAAATGTGCTGCTATCCCATCTTTAATAACTGACTCTAGCAGTTTCCCCACTACCGATGTTAGACTAACTGGTCTGTAATTCCCCGTTTTCTCTCTCCCTCCCTTCTTAAAAAAGAGGGGTTACATTTGCTACCCGCCAATCCTCAGGAACTACTCCAGAATCTAAAGAGTTTTGAAAGATTATAACTAATGCATCCACTATTTCCTGAGCTACTTCCTTAAGTACTCTGGGATGCAGCCTATCTGGCCCTGGGGATTTATCGGCCTTTAATCTATTCAATTTACCCAACACCACTTCCCGACTGACCTGGATTTCACTCAATTCCTCCTTTGACCCACAGTCCCCTGCTATTTTCAGGCAGATTATTTATGTCTTCCTTAGTGAAGACGGAACCAAAGTAGTTATTCAATTGGTCCGCCATATCCTTGTTCCCCATGATCAACTCACCTGTTTCTGACTGCAAGGGACCCTACATTTGTTTTAACTAACCTCTTTCTCTTCACATATCTATAAAAACTTTTGCAGTCAGTTTTTATGTTCCCTGCCAGTTTTTCTTTCATAATCTATTTTTCCTTTCCTAATTAAGCCCTTTGTCCTCCTCTGCTGGTCTCTGAATTTCTCCCAGTCCTCTGGTATGCTGCTTTTTCTGGCTACTTTGTACGCATCATCCTTTGCTTTGATACTATCCCTGATTTCCCTTGTTATCCACGGATGCACTACCTTCCCCGATTTATTCTTTTGCCAAACTGGGATGAACAATTTTTGTAGTTCATCCATGCAGTCTTTAAATGTCTTCCATTGTATATCCACCGTCAACCCTTTTAGAATTAATTGCCAGTCAATCTTGGCCAATTTCACGTCTCATACCCTCAAAGTTACCTTTCTTTAAGTTCAGAACCATTGTTTCTGAATTAACAATGTCACTCTCCATCCTAATGAAGAACTCAACCATATTATGATCACTCTTGCCCAAGGGGGCACGTACAACAAGACGGCTAACTACCCCTTCCTCATTACTCAAAACCCAGTCTAAAATAGCCTGCTCTCTCGTTGGTTCCTCTACATGTTGATTTAGATAACTATCCCGCATACATTCCAAAAAATCCTCTTCCTCAGCACCCCTGCCAATTTGATTAACCCAATCTATATGTAGATTGAAGTCACCCATTATAACTGTTTTGCCTTTGTCGCACGCATTTCTAATTTCCTGTTTGATACCATCCCCAACTTCTCTGCTACTGTTAGGTGGCCTGTACACAACACCCACCAGCGTTTTCTGCCCCTTAGTGTTTTGTAGCTCTACCCATACAGATTCCACATTCCCCAAGCTAATGTCCTTCCTTTCCATTGCGTTAATCTCCTCTCTAACCAGCAACGCTACCCACCTCCTTTTCCTTTCTCTCTATCCCTCCTGAATATTGAATATATTCCCTGTTGACCCTGTTGAAACTTACCAAATAGTGAAAACCAATTAGCCTACTCAGCCAAGATTGAATGGCGCAGTAGGCTTGATGGGCCGAATGGCCTAATTCTGCTTCTATCACTTATGAAGTTATGAACCTACCCGCACTGTATGTGTCTGTTCTGGTGTGAGCAGGGGGGGCAGTTTGGTTGCCAACCAGGACTGCACCAAGGGGCCCCAGCCCAGATTCATGGGCTCCATGTAAATCATCCCACACCTGTTCAAAGAAAAGCAAGTTATAACTGGCTGGATTTGACTATCATATTTTAGTTTAGTTTAGTTCAGAAATACAGCGCGGAAAACGGCCCTTTGGCCCACTGAGTCCGCGCCAACCAGCGATCCCCGCACACTAACTCTATCCTACACACACTGGGGACAATATGCAATTTTACCAAAGCCAATTAACCTGCAAACCTGTACGTTTTTGGAGTGTGGGAGGAAACCGAAGATCTTGGAGAAAACCCACGCAGGTCACGGGGAGAGCGTACAAACTCTGTGCAGCAGCAGCTGTAGTCGGGATGGACCCCGTGTCTCTGCGCTGTGAGGCAGCAACTCTGCCCTGCGCCACCGTGCCACACAGGTCTTGAAAGCCAAGCCTGGACCAGCACACTCGACCAATCCGCCACATCTCAACCCAATATCTATTGAATTGAAGGACTGCACGATGGCTGAGCGCTAGAGTTGCTGTCTTACAGCACCAGAGATCCGGGTTCAATCCTGACTACGGGTGCTGTCTGTCTGGAGTTCGTACCTTCTCCCCGTGACCTGTGTGGGTTTTCTCCGGGCGCACCGGTTGCAAAGATGTACAGGTTTTTAGTCTAATTGACTTGGTATAATTGTAAAATTGTCCTTATTGTGTAGGATAGTGTAAGTGTGCGGGGATACTGGTTGGCACCGGCTCGGTGGGCCGAATGGACTGTTTCCGCGCTGTATCTCTAAACTAAACTAAATTGAAATGAAAGATACAGCAAGGAAACAAGCTCTTCAGCATCACTAGCCCACGCCGACCATTGCTAGTCCATTCATTACCGTTCCAAGCTATCCCACTTCTGCACCCACTCTTAGAAATAGGTGCAGGAGGAGGCCATTCGGCCCTTCAAGCCTGCACCGTCATTCAATGTGATCATGGCTGATCATCCGCAATCAGTACCCCGTTCCTGCCTTCTCCCCATATCCCCTGACTCCTCTCTCCTGAAAGTATCCAGAGAACCGACCTCCACCGCCCTCTGAGGCAGAGAATTCCACTTGAGACTGAGGGACTCATGATTACAGAGCACAGATAATCTGCAGACCTGCCTGGTTTTGGGATATGGAAGAAAACCAGAGCACCCGGAGGAAACCCACAGACAAACCTGTGTCTGGATGCTGCGAGGCAGCAGCACTACCCGCTGCAGCACTGTTGCTGCTCTTCTGACTAGACCTCGTACACACAGTATAACTTTGCACTTCATCTAAGCTAGTTCCACCAGCCCGCGTCTGGCCCATATCCCTCTCAAACTGTCCTTTCAATGTGCCTGTCCAAATGTCTTTTCAATTAACCTTCAAACCTGTACATATTTAGAGTGTGGGAGGGAACCGGAGCACCCGGAGAAAACCCACGCAGGTGAGGGGGAGAAGGTATGAACTCCATCCAACAGCACCCGTAGTCAGGATTGAACCTGGGTCTCAGGTGCTGCAAGGCAGCAACTCTAGTGCTGCGCCAGTGTGCCGCTCAATGTGCAGGGTGTTTAGTTGCTGAGTAATGGTTCCACTCCTACCTGCTGACTGTGGCCGGGGATGCCTGCTTCAGATCCAGCACCTCAAAAATGATGTTCTGCTGGCAGCTCATCGGAATGATCTCCCCACTCATCAAACACAGCTGTGGGGCACAGGAACAGGTTCTGTGTGAAACCCTCACATCACAATAGCACGCAACAAAAGCTTTTCACTGTACCTCGGTACACGTGACAATAAACTGAAGAGCCCCCCGTAACAAACCTGCTTCAACACCAAATCTGAACAACCTTTAATCCATGGCAAGCTTTAGTTTAGTTGAGAGATACAGCTCGGAAACAGGCCCTTCGGCCCACCGAGTCCGTGCCGACCAGCGATCCCATCATATTAACACTGTCCTACACACACTAGGGACAACTTACATTTATACCAAAGCCAATTAACTTGCAAACCTGTACTGGAATTCCCTGCCACAGAGGGCAGTGGAGGCCAAGTCACTGGATGGATTTAAGAGAGAGTTAGACAGAGCTCTAGGGGCTAGTGGAATCAAGGGATATGGGGAGAAGGCAGGCACGGGTTATTGATAGGGGACGATCAGCCGTGATCACAATGAATGGCGGTGCTGGCTAGAAGGGCCAAATGGCCTCCTCCTGTACCTATTTTCTATGTTTCCATATCTTTGGAGAGAGGGAGGAAACTGAAGATCTCTGAGAAAACCCACGCAGGTCAGGGGAGAACGTGCAAACTCCGTACAGACAGCACCCGTAGTCAGGATTGAACCCAGGTCTCTGGCGCTGAGAGGCAGCAACTCTACCGCTGCACCAACATGACGCCCCTAAGCTAGGAACCTTTTATTGTTTAGAAGGGGGGGGGGGGGGGAGTCCCACAAATACAAAGGGGGACATGGCGTGGGGGGGGGGTGGAGGGGACGGCCACGTGCCGCAGCAAGCAGTAGATAGGACGTTAAATAAACTTTTGTAACTTTATCATTGCCAGAAACGTGGAGATTCTCATGTACTACCCAGGTGAGGTCTGCTATATGACTTTACCGGGTTGTACGCAAAACAAAGCAATTCACTGTCCCGACGGACATGTGACAATCACCTGTCATTGAATCATTGAACACTTTTTTACACCTGGAACAATCAGGTGACAACCATCATTCAAATGGAATCATTTATCCAAATCAGAAATAAATGATCTGATTTTAGTGAGATCAGTAGGATCCTATAGAACTAAATGAACAGCTTAACAGAATTAAATTGTAGGTTAAGGACATTAATGAATCTGCAATATCAGAGAGCCATCATTACTTGTAGGGACTGGACACAAAGTGCTGGAGTAACTCAGCGGGACAGGCAGCATCTCTGGACAGAAGGAATAGGTGATGTTTCGGAACAAGATCCTTCTTCAGGGCCAAAATGTCACCCATTCTTTCTCTCCAGAGATGCTGACTGTCCCACTGAGTTACTCCAGCGTTTTATGTATCTCTTTGGTGTGAACCAGCATCTGCAGTTCCTTTGCATACATACTAGTCGGAGAGGAGAAACCAGGGCTGATTGTGTTGAAGTGGTGTCGCCACACAGACCGCGGCCGTGCTCCATTACCTTCTTATTGTCATCAAGGACAGTGTTCATGTTTTCCACCCAAACTGCATCCACCGGACCATCAAAGATGCACCACTTCCGGTCTTTGGTGGGGCTGGTGGCATGTTCACGGAAAATATTCGCCAGGATTCCTGGTCAAATCAGTTCCATGCAATGAAGACAGAGAGTCAAGACTGTTGTATTGTCATATGACCCAGGTAGAACAATGACATCGTTACTTGCTGCAGCACAACGCGATATGTAAACATAGCGCACGGTGAACAGTGTGACAAACGAGACAATCGTTCAGCTTGTGCACGCACACACACATGCACGCACGCACGCACGCACACACACACACACATGCACGTACACACGCGCATGCACGCACGCACGCACACACACACGCACACGCACGCTCACGCACGCACACGCACGCACACACACACACGCACGCGCACGCACACACGCACAGCACGACACCACGCACATGCACGCACAGCACGCACACGCACGCACGTGCACGCACGCACACGCATGCACATGCACGCACGCACACATCACAAACACACGCAACACGCACACACACGCACAACGCACGCACCACACACACACGCACGCACACCACACACGCACACACACACACGCACGCACGCACACACACACACACCACACGCACGCACACAAACACGGATCTTTCTTTTTCTTGCTTATAATATTGTTCACCGTGTACTATGTTACATGTATAAATACACATAGATGCACATAAAACAATCAATAACAGTGGGTGTGTGTGTGGGGGAGGCGGCGTGTGTTTGTGTGTGTGTGCGTGTGTGTGTGTGTGTTGTGTGCGCTCCTTAGCAGCGTGTGCGTAGCGGGCGTAGTGCGTGCGTGTGCGTGTGCGTTTGTGTGTGCATGTGCGTGTGTGGCGTGCGTGCTGTGTGCGTGCGTGCATGTGCGTGCGTGCGTGTGCGTGTGTGTGTGTGTGTGGGGGGGAGGGGGTGTGTGTGGGGAGAGGTGTGTGTGGTTGTTGTTGTAGGGGGATATTGTGTGTGGGTTCTTGGTGTGTGTGGGTGGGGGAAGTGTGTGGCGCGTGGTGTGTGGGGGAGGGTGGTGCGTATGAGTGGGGGCGGGGGGGGGGGGGAGGGGCGTGTGGTGTGTTGTGCGTGTGCGTGTGCCGTAGGGGTGTGTGTGGGGGCGGAGGGGGGTGTGTGGGTGTGTTGCATGTGTGCGTGCCGTGGGAGGGTGTGTGGTGGGGGGGGGGTGTGTGGGGGAGGGTGTGTGTGTGGGGAAGGGGTGTGTGTGTGTTGTGTGTGGTGGGCAGGGGGTGTGTCGTGGGGAGGGGTGTGGGGAAGGGGGTGTTGTGGGGAAGGGTTTTGTGTGGGGAAGGGTGTGTGTGTAGGGGATGGGGTGTGTGGGGGGGGGGATGTGTGTGGGGGGGGGTGTTGTGGGGGAGGGGTGTGTGTGGGGGAGGGAGGAGTGTGTGTGGAGGGGGGGTGTTGTGGGGGGGGAGGGTGTGTGGGGGGAGGGGAGGGTGTTGTATGGGGGGAAGGGTGTTGTGGGGGGGGGGGGGGGATGGGGGTGTGGTGGGGGGAGGTGTGGGGTTGGGGAGGGGTGTGTGTGGGGGAGGGGGTGTGGGGGGGGAGTTGTGGGGGGAGGGGGGTGTGTGGGGGAGGGGGTGTGGGGGGAGGGGGTGTGTGGGGAAGGGATGTTGGTGTGGGGAGAGGGGTGTGTGGGGTGTGTGGGGGGTGTGTGTGTGTGGGGGAGAGGGTGTGTGTGGTGGGAGGGTGTGGGGTGTGGGGGTGAGTAGTGGGGTTTGTGTGGGGGAAGGGATGTGTGTGGGGAGGGTGGTGTGTGTGGGAGGGGGGGGGGTGTGTGTGGTGGGGGAAGGGGTGTGTGTGAGTGGGGGGGGGTGTGTGTGTGGGGGATGGGGTGTGTGTGGGGGGAGGGGTGTGTGAGTGGGGTGGGGGAGGGGGTGTGCGTGGGGGAGGGTGGGTGTGTGTGTGGGGGGGTGTGGGGAGGGGAGTGTGTGGGGGGGAGGGGTGGGGAGGGGTGTGTGGTGGGGGGAGGGGTGTGGTGGGAGGGGGGGTGTGTTGGGGGAGAGGGGTGTGTGTGTGGGGGAGGTGTGGTGGGGGGGGAGGGGGTGTGTGTGGGGAGAGGGGTGTGGTGTGTGTGGGGGGGGGGTGTGGGAGGGGTGTGGGTGTGGGGGAGTGGGGTGTGTGGGGGGGAGGGGTTTTGTGTGGGGGGGGAAGGGGTGGTGTGTGGGATACGGGTGTGTGTGGGGGGGTTGGGGGGGAGGGGGTGTGTGTGGGGGGCGGGGGGGGGTGGGGGGGGGTGTGCTGGGGGGGAGGGTGTGTTGGGGGGAGGGTGTGGTGGGGGGAGGGCAGTGGTGTGGTGGGGGGGGAGGTGTTGTGTGTTGGAGGTGGTTTGTGTGTGGGGGGGGGAGTGGTGTGTGTGGGGGAGGGGTATGTGTGGGGGAGGGTGTGTGTGCGGGTGGTGGTGTGTGGGGGAGGGTGTGGGTGTGGGGAGGAGGGGGTGGTGTGGGTTGGGGATGGGTGTGTTGGCGGGGGGGAGGTGTGTGTGCAGGGTGAGGGTAAAATGTGTGTGGGGAGGGGTGTGTGGGTTGTGGGGGAGGGACGGGGTCTGGGGTGTGTGGGTGAGGGAGGATGTTGGGGAGGGCGTGTGAGTGGAGGAAGTGTGTGTGAGCGGGGGGGAGGGGGCGGAGATCGTGGGGGGGGTTGGGGGGTTGTTGTGTGGGTGCGGGGGGGCCGTGTGGATAGCGCTTCTGGAACGAGCCACAGACCTCAGCCCATCGCCGAGCTTTATTCTCCAGCGGGTGCAGGATGGGGCGGTACGCTCATGGTGAATGACAGTAGAAGACCAATCCGCTGGTCTCACAATTTTTTTAACCTTCATAACTTTTGTAATCTTCCACCGATCGGAACAAAAGTTGGTGGCTTGGAGCAGAGGAGAACGGTGAGTAAGGTGGCACGTAATCCTAGCGATATAGGGTACCGTTTTTGCACAAATTTAAAAACAACGCAGTGGTCAAGACGAGCGTTTTAGTGATAGTATAGATGTTTAATAGTCTGATGACTGTAGGGAAGCAGCTGTTCCTGAACTTGGACGTTACACTTTTCAGGCTCCTGTACCTTTTTCCCAATGGCTGGGAGTGAGATGAGTGCATGGCCAGGATGGCGTGAGTCTCTGATGATGCTGGCTGCCAGAGAAATCCAATGCGGGCTCGGGGAGAACGTACAAACTCTGGTGGCATGGTGGCGCAGCGGTAGCATTGCTGCCTCACAGAGTCAGAGACCTGAATACGTTCCTGACTAAGGGTGCTGTTTGTACGGAGTTTGTACATTCTCCCCGTGGAAACGTGGGTTTTGTTTGGATGCTCTGGTTTCGTCCCACACTCCAGACGTGCAGGTTTGTAGGTTAATTGGCTTTGATAAGAATAGTAAATTGTCTCTCGTGTGTAGGATGGTGTTGGTGAATTTTGGTTACCCTGCTAACGGAAACATTCCATGAAGCTGAAAAGAGTGGAGAGAGGGAAAAGGTTTAAAATGGACCTGAGGGGTCACTTCACAATGCGTGTTGTGGGTGTGTGGAACAAGCTCCAGAGAAGGTGGTTGATGCAGGTACAATAACAAAGTTTAAAATACATTTGGGGCAGGTATATGCGTGGGAATACGAGCCTAATGGGTGAGTCTAGGACAAGAGAGCAACAAGCTCGGAATAAAAGCAACTTTAAAAAAGGAGATGAGGAGGAATTTATTTAGTCAAGGAGGTGGCATTTGTTAATTCATTGCCACAGCGCCATTGATATTTGTAAGGCATAGATTTGAAAGATTCTATGAATAAACGGATGTCAAGAGGTCGTTGGCAGGAGACTGGGGCTTGAGAGGTAAAGATGGAGCAGCCATAATTGAATGGCGGAGTAGATTTGATGATAGACATCGCCTAATTCTGCTCCAATGTTGATGGGCATCACATGCATGGGCATTGGAAGCCCCAAGGGGACGTGATTCTGTCCTGTACGACCCATTCCTCTGAATAAGATCGGCTTAGTAAACGGCTCAGATGGCATCATTTGTTTAGTTTTAGTTTATTTAGAGATAGCAGTGTGGGAAACAGGCCTTCGACCCACCAATCCGCGCCGACGCAGTAATTCCCGCAAACTAAACACTTTCCTACACGCTAGGGACAATTTATAATTTGATAACCAAAGCATTAACCTACATCAAACTGGCATCATTTTGGAATGGGAGCGAAAACCCACTGCAGGTCACAGGGTGAATGTACGAACTCCACACAGACAGCACCCTTAGTCCAGCATCGAACTTGGGTCCCCTCATGGCGCTGTAAGGCAGCAACACTCTATCAACTGCGCCACCGTTCAACTCGTTCAAAACATATCATTTTTGAAAATGGACCAATTTTGTATTTTAGCATTGGATAGACTGACTGGAACACGGATCTCGATTCACTTGGACTAGCCAGTATTGCTACTGTGTTCGTGTTCATAAGCTCTCGGAGATGAATTAGGCCATTCGGCCCATCACTTCTAAAACATTCTATCATGGCTGATCTATCTTTCCTTCTCAACCCCATTCTCCTGCCTTCTCCCCATAACCCCTGCCTCCCGTACTGATCGAGAACGGTTGATTCACCTTAAAAATACCATTGTCTTGGCCTCTACAGCCATCTGTGGCAATGAATTCCACACATTCTTCACCCTCTGACTAAAGAAATTCCTCCTCATCTCCTTCCTAAAGGAACGTCCTTTTATTCTGAGGCTGTGACTTTGCTATGACTATTTTGGGGACTGATCGGCATGAAAAATGGCGATGGCTGCTCGAAGGCTGAATGGCCTACTCCTGCACCCTAATCTCTATTGTCTATGACTTCTATCCAAGACCCTTCCCACAAGTGGAAATCATCTTCTGGCACATTCTATACTCCTAACCAGACCTCCTCTCTCTCGCTATTCAGTACGTTTCAATGATGTCGCCCACCGTCATCCTTCTAAAACTCCAGCGAGTACATTTACAGGCCCAGTGCCGACAAATGCTCAACATAGGTTAACCCACATCATTGCTGGATCATTCTTGAAAACCTTGCAGGTCCCTTCTTCCAGAACAAACACATATGGGGCCGAAAACTGCCCACGACACAGCGCCCTCACCGCGCTCCAGTCGTGGGAACGGGTCGAAAGCTGCCGTACAGCTGGCCCAAGTGACTGCCTTGGGGTTATGAAGATGTACAGCAACCGTTGCTCATAGTCCATCAGTCCTGAGGACTCCAGCTGTCCAACACAGCCCCGCCAGCTACTTTCAACGCGCTGGTCTTGCCCCGAGAAGCGCTCCCCACCCCAAGAGCCGGTGCCGCATCAACAACACCTCGAAACTGTGCACAAAACCCCAGCGCTCACAACGCTTACTCATCGCTGGAACAATTCCCACAAAGCAAGACCTTCAACACTGGATGCTGAGAGAATATGAGAGGGCCCGGGGAAAGGGATCATGTATGGGTAGTTTTGTTCTAGATTAGTTTTAGAGATACAACGTGGTGAAAAACAGGGGAGGGGGGGCCCGAGTGTGCGGGCGCTGGGGGGGGGTGGGGGGGGGGGGTGGTGTGGTGTGGTTGATGTGGGTGAAGATACGTCACGGTTATAGGTTGGACCACTCTTTTTGCGGATGGTAGGGGAATAGGTTATCCCCTCAGTTATATGACTTAAGCCTTCTTAGTCTCTAGTACGAGGAGCTAAAATAACGGCCAGTGCATTCCAGTCCACAGAGCAGAGCGAATCAACCCTTCGGACATACAGAGTCTACTCTTCCATTCAATCGTGATCTCCGCTCACTCAACCACATAGAGGAGGAGGAAAAAATGCAGTCCCGAATCACTAAAAATACCACCCAACACAACACACCAGATCTTAAGAGAAGACTGGGGACACTAGGGGACAACTTATCGGCAGAAAGCGTTAACCCCTGTCTATTCAATACACCACACATTTATAATTTTTACCCCAAGCCAATTAAACACCTACAAAACCTGCTGCATGTATTTCAATTGGGAGTAAACCAACAACCGAAGATCTCGGACAGAAACCCACTGCGGGTCAAGGGTAAAAACCGTACAAACTTCCGTACAGAACAAGCCCACAACAAAAAAACAAACAGCACACTACAAACACGGCTACCACACTACAAAAGCCAAACAAAGACACAGAGCCAACAGAAATAGATAAGAGAGCACACCCCGTGGTCAGGATGGAAACCTCGGGTGTCCTGGCGCCTGCGAAGAAGCGCGCAATACCGCGCTGCAAAATAAACAAAACTCAAAAATACAACACCAAAGAAAACAAAAGCGCAACTAGGGGTGAGTGCAACTGCACGCTGGCAAAAATGCAATCAACACAGGATGCCAACCTGTCACGCCAAGGCAACAAAGCCAACTCTTCCCCCAACACTCTCAAATCTTTCTCTTCTCCACAACATACCTCTAACCCCCATTTCATGGCAACTATAGATTAGGGCTACTACCTACTAGCTACGCCCAAGTGGTGAGGTCTGCCAAAATTATTAATATCTTAATCACCGCAATAATATTCACAAATCACCACAGCTCCCCCCATGGTGAGCGTACCCAAAGGAAAGAAACGAATGACGAAAAACAAAGTGAAAGGAAAAGGGGAAAAAACAGATGGGTAGATGAGAAATGCACAGACAGTCTCTTCTCCTCTTACTTCACTATTCTCATACAACCAGCGTTAAAGAAGTCCCGGGGAAAAAACCGGCCTTCAAAGGTGTAAGCTGTTTAAACAGGCCATAAAAGCTCTGTGGGGCAAAACCCAAAAAGTATTAACTTTATTTCTCCACCAACTTCCACCGCACAAGTCTCCCACCAAAGTACAGGGGTGGTGAAGGAATAAAAAAAAAAAAAAAAAAAGACCCTCCCCCCCCCCCCACAAGACATAGAGAGCATAAAGTACTAGAGAAAAGATAAATACCTCGCACCTGGGGCAGTGTAAGGGGGTTGCATTTAAAGCTAAGATTGAAACTGGAAGGAACCAAGGAACATACGGAGCAGGCAATAGCCTCCAAGAGGTTTGGGTGAAAAACAAAAAACCATCCAAGGCCTGATAATGAGACTGTGTTAATGGGGGCTAGCAAACGCCGTTGTACATAAAAAATAAAAGACACAGTAGTGGTCAGTGAATAACAAAAAAAACACAGCTCAGGGACACACTTAATGATTAATTTCCTCCCCTTTATCCCCCCCTCACCCAACTCCCCCCCCTCCCCATGAGGAACCAGGGAGTTGCGTGGCTGCAGGTGAAGTGGGGAGTGAATGATGTCCCTGAGGCGAGATCTCCCAGACTTGTGCCGTGATGAGGAGTACTGCAAGAGAGACACACGCCGCCGGAAGAGATTCGGAAATGATACTGACAAAGAGCGGATTCATGGGTACAGTAACTGCAAATGTAAAACATAGGCATAGTCAGCAAGCAGAGCGCTCTGTCAGTCCATCAAGTCTTAGTGTAGTGTAAGTGTTATAATACAGTGCAGAGACAGCCCTTCAGCACAGAGAGCACCACAGGCCCCCCCTCACCCTTTTTCCACACTCACCACTCCCCCTAACTCCACTTCCCTCCACCTCCCTCCCTCCCTCCCCCTTCCCACACTACCGCCTCACCACACATCCCTCCTCCCCCTCCCCCTCTACTGCACTCACTCCAGACCTTAACCAAACTTTCCCCCTCCCCCTCCCACACTTACTCCTCCCGCCCCCTCACTCCACACTCTCACCCCTTCCTCTCTCCCCCTCTCCCACACTCCTCTCACCCAAACACGTCCTCCCTCCACACTCCCCCTCACTTTTCCCCCTCCTCCTCTACATACACCCAACACTTCATCCTCTCTCCCCCTACAAACACTCCCCCTTCCGCCCCCCCCTCCCCCCCCTCCCTCACCCTACTCTTCTCTCCCACCGTCCCTTAAACGCCCCACTACACTTCCCCCTACCCGGCTCCATCTCTTCCTT
>CM069151.1:2176862-2263753 GCA_035221665.1 Okamejei kenojei | reverse complement strand
GTATTAGAAAGGTTGTGTGAGAATGTGTCTTAGGTAAATAGAGCGGTTGTCTTGGTCTGGATGCGGCAATTGGTTTAATTAGGAAAAGTCAGCAAGCTGAGCGCTCAGTCCTGTAAAGCTTAGTGTTGTGTAAGTGTGAGTGATACAGTGCGAGATACAGGAACCTTCAGCCCACTCCCCCTACTTCTCCCCATTTCCGACACATCTTCCCCTCCCACACTCCCCCTCCCCCACTCCCCTCTCCACCGACTCCCGCCCTCCCATTCCCACACTGTGGGATGGCCTTAACCCCCTGCCCACACTCCCCCCCTCCCCCTCCCACACTCCCCCCTCCCATTTCACACTCCCCCTCCCACACTCCCTCCCCCTCTCCATCCACACTCCCCCTCCCATTCCCGACACTCCCCCTCCTCACCCCTCCCCACAATCTCCCCCATCCCCCCTCCCACACTAATCCATGACCAACGCAACCACCCCCCCTACCCACACTCCCCCTCCCCCTAACCCACACTCCCACTCCCCACACTCCATCCTCCAACACACCCCATCCCACACTCAGCACACCACAGCACCCCTCCCACACTCCCCCTCCCACACTCCCCACTCCCACTACTCCTCCTCACAACACTCCCCATCCCACACTCCCCCTCCCACAACTCCCCCTCCCATCACTCCCCTCCCCCCTCCCAGACACCCTTCCCACTCCAACACTGCCCATACCTCCCCTCACCACTCCCATCCCACACTCCCACTCCCGACCACACCCCCTCCCCCTCCCAACACTCCCATTCCCACATACCCCTCCCACACTCCCAATCCCACACTCCCCCCTCCCCATCCCACCACATTATCTACTCACATTAGCCCACACTCCCCCCTCCCCCCTCCAAGCACTCCCATTACCCACACTGCGCCCCTCCCACACTCCCCCTCCCCCTCGCCACACTCCTCTCACACATCCCCACACTCCCCCTCCAAACACGTCCCATTCCCCACAAGCTGGCCCCCTCCCCCTCCCACACTTCCCCCCCCACCCCTTCCACACTCCCCAACTCCCGCTCCACACTTCCCCCTCCCCCCTCCCACACTCCCCACACCCCCCTCCCCCTCCCACACTCGCCCTCCCCCTCCCACACTCCGCTCCCTCATCCCCTCCCCACACTCCCACACTCCCCCCATCCGGCCCCGTCAACCACACACCCTCCTCCCCCCCTGCCCACACTCCCCCCCTCCCACACTCCCACACCCACACACCCTCCTCCCACACTGAATCCCCCACTCCCCTCTCCACACTACCCCCCTCCCCTACCCCACATCTGGTTTCCCCCTACACCACCTCCCACACTCCACTACCCACACTCCCCCCTCCCCGCTCCACCCACACTCCCCGCGTCCCCACACTCTACCACCTCCCACGACTCTAAAGGGAGGTCCCGCCTCCAACACTCCCCCTCCTCACACTCCCACACTCCCCCTCCCACTCGCACACTCCCCCTCCCTCCTCCCACACTCACCCCTCCCAACTTCCCCCCCCACCTCCCATCACTCCCCCTCCCCCTCCCACACTCCCACTAACACTCTCAACACTCTCCCCTCCCACACTCCCACTCTCCCTCCCCCTCCAACACTCCCACACACCCATTCCGCACACTCCCCCTCCCCCCTCCCACACATCTCCCCTCCCACACTCTCCCTCCCCTCCCACTCCCACATTTCCCCCCCTTCCCAGGTCCCACACTCCCCCTCCCCCTCCCACACTCCCTCCTCACCACCACTCCCCTCCCCCTCCACACTCTCCCTCCCATTCCCACACTCCCCCTCCTATCACTCCCCGTCCCACTCCCACACTTCCCCCTCCCACACTCCTCCCTCCCACTCCCACATTCCCCCTCCCATACCCACACTGACCTTTCTGTCCTAGGCCTCCTCCACTGTCAGAGACCCAGTGCAAATTGGAGGCACAACACCTCATGTTTCACGGCAGCTTACACCTAAGTGGTATGGATATTGATTTCTCTAACTCCACGTAAACCTTGCACCCTCTCTCTCTCTCTGTCCCCCCCCCCTCACCCAGGTTCTCTGACGTTTCGCTGTCCTGATTAAATATTACTGATTGTATGCCTCATTCTCACCTTCCCCTCAGCTAATGATGAACCACATTTGCTTTGATCTCTCATTTTCACACCTAACCCATCCATATCTCTAGACTCCCTCCCCCCTGACTCTGTCTGAAGAAGGGTCTTGACTATTCCTTCACTCCAGAGCTGCTGCCTGCCTGACCCGCTGAGTTGCTCCAACATTTTGCATCTTCGTGCAAACCAGCATCTGCAGGTCCTTCCTACACACGGCGGAACAGTTGCGCAGTGGTGGAGCGCTAGCGACACGGGATCGATCCTGTCCACGGGTGCTGTCAGTATGGAGTTTGCACGCTCTCCCCATGACCTGTGTGGGTTTTATCAATCTTCGGTTTCCTCCCACACTCCAAAGACGTACAGGTTTGTAGGTCAATTGGCTTGGTATAAATGCAAACTGTCCCTAGTGTGTGTGGGATAGTGCTAATGTACGGGGATCGCTGGTCAGCACAGACTCGGTGGGCTGAAGGGCCTGTTTCTGCGCTGTAAACTAAAATACAGTGAGCCTCTGTTGGGAGTTTCTGTTTTGCTCGCTTGAGTGGAGACTGGGCGCAGCAAGGTGCTTTTCAGAGTCTTGACCTATAACCGATGGGGCAGATGGCTGCAGACACCAGTGACAAGACCCTCTAAGGACACAGTGAGAATGTAAGGTGGTCATGAAAAGTACAGTAAACTGCCAGAGGAAATAGGGGGTACACAAAAGGCTGGAGAAACTCAGCGGGGGCAGCAGCATCTAAGGAGCGAAGGAGATAGGTGACGTTTCGGATCGAGACCCTCCTCCTTGCCAGAGGAGATTGCTGAGGCAGGGACCATCGGAATGTTTAAGGAGCAATTCAAGGTATGTGGATAGGACAGGCTTACATAGAAACATAGAAAATAGGTGCAGGAGGAGGCCATTCGGCCCTTCGAGCCAGCACCGCCATTCAATATGATCATGGCTGATCGTCCGCTATCAATAACCCGTGCCTGCCTTCTCCCCATATCCCTTGACTCCACTAGCCCCTAGAGCTCTATCTAACTCTCTCTTAAATCCATCCAGTGACTTGTCCTCCACTGCCCTCTGTGGCAGGGAATTCCATAAATTCACAACTCTCTGGGTGAAAAAGTTTTTTCTCACCACAGTTTTAAATGACCTCCCCTTTATTCTAAGACTGTGGCCCCTGGTTCAGGACTCACCCAACATTGGGAACATTTTTCCTGCATCCAGCTTGTCCAGTCCTTTTCACCTTGCAGGCTAGGAAGGGATCTATATGGGTCAAGAGAAGCGCTAGGCAGGTGGGACTAGTGTAGCACCGCCATGTTGGCCGGTGTGGGTACGTTGGGCTGGAGGGCCTGTTTCCACACGGTGTGACTCTGTGACTCGAGGATGTGGCGGCAGAATGTGTACTGGGCTGAATCGTACTGCAGAAAGCCTCAGCCCCACTCACTAATTGGTAGGGGGAGGAGCAGGGGGGAGTGTGGTGGTCGAATGAACAGATCTGCCCTCTCGTCCCGGAATCCAGAGTGGGGCAGATCCAGGCCAGACCTCCAGATGTGCAATGGGGAGCTGATGTGAACAACCATCTGGCCCTTTGGGATATTGTCCGACAGCCCATCCAGTAATTGGTGTCGCCAGTGTATGTGTTTGTGGTGTGTGTGTGTGTGTGTGTGTGTGTGTGTTTGTGTGTGTTGTGTGTGTAGTGTGTGAGTGTGTGAGCTGGTGTGTTTGTTTGTGGTGTGTGTGTGTGTGTGATGTGTGGCGTGTGTGTGTGTGTGTGTGTGTGAGTGGTGTGTGTATTTGTATGTGTTTCCTGTGTTTGTTGATGTGTGTAGTGTATGTGTCTCTGGATGCGTGCATGTGTTTGCATGTGCGTTGTTGTGTGTGTGTGTGTGTGTATGTGAGGTGCGTGGTAGTGGTATGTTGTGTCTCAGTGTGTTGTGGTTGTGTGTGAGTCGGTGCATCTGCCTCCGTGTGTGGGTATGTGTGTGTGATCATGAGAAGTGTATGTTGGTGTGTGTGTATTATGTCGTGTGTGTGTTGGTGTATGTGTGTGTGCGAGTGTGTGTGTATATGTGAACATGTGGTTGTACCATGTACATCCTATGTGTGTGGTGTTGTGTCCAAAGGTGTGTGTATACTGTGAATGTTATGTGTTATTTGTGTGAGTGTATGTGTCGTTGTGTGTGTGCTGTGTGTGGTGATAGACAACATAGTGTTGGGAGTGTGTGTATGTATGTGTGTGATGTGTGTATATGTGTTTGATGTGCTATGTTGTGGAGTGTGTGTGTCATGTGTGTTGTGTACTGAGACTTTCCACTTTTATTTGTGTGTGTGAATTTGTATTGTATGTGAGGTGTGTGTGTGTGTGTTTTTGTGTGTCATGTGTGTAAGTGTATGTGTGGTGTATGTGTGTGTGTATTTATATGAGTGTATGTGTGTGTGAGTGTGTCGTCGGGTGTCTCTGTGTCTATGATATTGTGTGGTTGTTATGTGTGTGTGTATTGTATGGTTGTGTGTATGGTAGTGTGTGTCATGTGTGTGTGTGTGTGTATGTGTGTATTTGTATGTATTGTATGTGTGTGTGTATTGTGTTATAGTATGTGTGGGTGGTGAATGTGTGTGTGTATTTATATGTGTGTTGATGTGTATGTTACGTGTGTGTATGTGTGTGTATATTTTTATGTGGTGTGGTGAGTGATATGTGTATGTGTTGTATGTGTGTTATTATTATGTGTGTGTTGGTGATGTCTGTGTGTATGTGTGTGTGTATTGTGTGCGTGTGTGTATGCGCGTGTGGTGTGTGTGTGTGGTAGTGTTTATGTGTGTGTGTAGTGAGTGTGTATGTGTGTGTGTATGTGTGTGAGTCTGTGTGTGTGTATGTGTGACAGCTGTGTGTGTATGTGTGTATGTTGTAGTGAGTGTATGTGTATGTGTGTATGTGTGTGTGTGTGTGTGTGTGCATATTTGTATGTGTGTCTGTGTGTGTATTGTTTGTGTGTGTTGTGTGTGTGTATTTGTGTGACGTGTATGTATGTGTGTGGTGATGTGTGGTGTATGTGTGATGTACTGTGTGCATGTGTGTGATGTATGTGTGTGTGAATGTATTGTGCGATGTGAGTGACAACCTTGTGTGTTCGTGAGTGTATGTGTTTTGTGGTGTATGTGTGTGTAGAGTTTGTGTGTGTAAGATTTCCTTTTTTTTTGTGGTGTGTATGTGTGGCGTGCATATGTGTGTGTCTGTGTGTATGTGTGAGTGTGTGTGTGTGTGTGTGTGTATGATATGTGTGTATGGTGCTTGTGTGTGTGTGACATATTGTGTGTGTATGTGTGAGTGTATGTGGTATTTGTGATTGTGTGTGTATGTAAGTGTGTGTGTGAGTGTGTTGTGTGTTTGTGTATTGTGGTGTATGTTGTGTGTGTGTGAGTGTATGTGTCAGTGTTATGGGAGAGTGTATTGTATTAGATGTGTTGTGTTGGAGTGTGTGTGTGTGTGTATGTGTTGTGTGTAGTGTGTGTGTGTGTGTGTATTGTGTGTGTGTTTGTGTGTCGAGTTATATGAGTAAAAAGACTGTATGTGTGTATGTGAGATACAATGTGTGTGTGTGTGTGTATGTGATGTGTGAGAGTTTATGTGTACTGTATCTAATATTGTGGTGTGTAAAATGTATGTTGGATTTTTGTGGTGTATGTGTGTAGTGCTGGTGTGTAGGATGTGTGTGTATGTGGGTGTATGTGTTGTTTGTGTGTATGTGTAGGATGTGTGTGTGTGTGAGTTAGCACTATATAGCTGTAGTTGGTTGACATACAATATATACATATAGGGATGTGTATGTGTGTTCTGGTGTATGTATATGTGTGTATGTTAGTGAGTGTGTGTGGGTTGTAAGAGACAAATTGTGGTGTGTCTTGTGTGCATGTGTGAGAGTGTATGTGTATATGTATGTGTTGAGGTGTTCACATATGTATGGAGTGTGTGATGCAGTATGTGGGGGAGTGTATAGAGTGCATTATGTGTCGTAAAGAAAAGTGTAAGTGTGTGTATGTGTAGTGTGTGTGTATGAGTGTATGTGTGTGTGTGGTGTGATGTGATGTATCTCTATGTGTGTATATGGGTGATCTTGTATTGTGTATTTTTTGTATGTGTGTGTATATTGTGGTTATTTGTGTTTGTGTATGTGTGTGTGTGTGTATGTGTTTGTGATGTGTTGTACACGTGTGAGAGACATGTATGGCTATGTTGTGTGTATTTTGTGTGTGTGTACATGATTGAGTGTGTGACAACTATGTGGTATGTTGTGTATGTAGGTAGAGCGAGAGCATATATGAGTGTATGTGTGTGTGTTGTGGAGTTGTGTGTTTGTGTGTGTGTGAGTGTGTGTCAGTGTGTAGATTGTGTGTGTGTGTGTGTGTGTGTGTCAAGAACTATGTGTAGTTTTGTGTATGGTGGTGTTGGGTATGTGTGTAACTGTGTGTGTATTTGTGTATGTATGTGTTGGTATTCTGGGGTATGTGTGTGTATGTGTATGTGTGGTGTGTATGTATGTGTATATATTGGTGTGTTTGTGTGTATTAGTGTATTGTGTGTGTGAGGTTTGGGTGGTGTGTGGGTGTGTGTATGTGTGTTATGTGTGTGTGTGTGTGTGTGTGTGTGTGTATGTATTGTGTGAGTGTGGTAGGGGGGGGAGATGTTTGGTTGTGTTGTTTTGAATTATGTGTGTGTAGGTGTGTGTGTATATGTGTTGTGTGTGTAAGTGTGTGTTTGTAATGGAGTGGTGTGGATTATGGTTGTGCTTTGTTTGTGTGAGTGGTATGTGTGTGTGTGTTAGTGTGTTGTGTGTTGTATTGTGTGAATTTGTGATTGGTAGTGTGTGTTTGGGTTTTGTGTGGCAAAGTGTACGTGTGTGTGTGTGCATGTGTGTGAGTGTTGTGGGTCTCTGGGTGAGTTGTTTTGCGTGTATGTGTGTGTGGGGGAGAGTGCATTGTGGTGTTTTTGTGTGTGTACAGTGTGTGTGTGTGTACGTGTGTGTGTGTGTGTGGTGTTGTGTTGTATTTGTGTGGTGTCTGTGTTTTATTTGTGTGAGTGTCTGTGTATGTGTGTGTATGTTTGTGTGTGTGTGTGTGTGTATGTGTGCGTTTTGTGCAACTGGTGTGTGTGTGTGTGAGGTGTAAGTGTGTGTGTAAGTGTGTGTGTGTATGTGTGTAAGTGTGTGTGTGTGTGTTTAATGTGTGTGTGTGTGTAATTGTTGTGTGGTGTGTGTGTCATGTGTGTGAATGTGGTGTGTGTGTATGTGTTGTATGTGTGTGTGTGATCCGGTGTGAGAGTGTGTGTGTTTGTGATGTGACGTATGTGTCTGTGTATGTGTGTGCACAATGTGTGTGTGTATGTGTGTGTATGTGTGTAGTGTGTGTGTGGTTGTGTGTGTGTGCATGTGTGTGATATATATGTTGGTGTGTTATGTGTGCATTGTGTGTAGTGTGTGTGAGTGTGTGTGAGAGTGTTGTGTGTGTGTGTGTGTGTGTGTGTACGTGTGTGTGTGTGTGTGATTTTATTTGTTTATTGTGTGTGGTGTGTGTGTGGGATGGTATTGGGTGTGTATTTGTGGTGTGTGTGGATTGTGTTTAATTTGTATATTTTTGTGTTTTGGAGTGGTGTGTTGTGATTTTGTGTTGTGTGTGGTGTGTGTATTGGTTGTGTTATGAGGTGTTGAGTTGTGTGGGTGGTGGTGTTTGATGTGTGTGTGTGTGATGTAGTGTGTATTGTGGGGTATATTTTTTGTGGCATGTGTATTGTTGTAAGGTGGGGGTGATGGTGTGTATTGTGTGTAAGTGTGTGGGTGGTGATAGGTGTGTGTGTGTATATGTTGTGTTCGTTAATATGAGTGTGTGTGCTGTGTGTGATATGGGGTGGGGCGTGCGTCGTGTGTGAGTGTTTTGTGTGGTGTGTGGTGCGTGTTAGTGCCTGTGGATGCGTGCCGTGGGGGGTGTGTATGCGTGTATGTTTGGGAGTTGTGTGCGTGCGTGTGATGTTGTATGTGTGTGTACGTGCGTGTGTTTTATGTGTGTACTGTGCGTGATACATGCGCGTGTGTGTTCGTGCGTGTGTGTGTGTATGTGCGCGCGTGTGTACGTGTGTGCGTGTGCATGCGTGCATGCCTGTGTGTGTACGTGCGTGCGTGTGTGTGTATGCATGCGTGAAGTGTTCGTGCGTGTGTGTATGTGCGCGCGTGTGTACGTGCGTGTGTGTGCATGCGTGCATGCGTGTGTGTGACGTGTGTGTGTACGTGCGTGCGTGTGTACCTTTGGGAGGTTGACGTCGGTGATGGATCGCAGTGTGAGCACCTCCTCTTTCTCCTCGGGGTGCCGCACCTTCAGGTTTCCAGCTGCTGTCAAAACCGATTTCACCGCTCTCATCCGTAGTCGTAGTGATGCTGCGAGGAAAGCTGCACGTGGAATATTCCGTCAGTAAGCTCGGCCGCAGATAAGGGACAAGGTGAAACTATCGTTGAGACCAAGCGTAGACTGGACGATCGATTCGCGGAACACCTCTGCTCAGTCCGCCTTGGCCTATGCAATCTCCCGGTTGCCAAACACTTTAACTCCCCCTCCCATTCCCACACTGACCTTTCTGTCCTGGGCCTCCTCCACTGTCAGAGTGAGGCCCAGCGCAAATTGGAGGAACAGCATCTCTTATTTCGCTTGGGCAGCTTACACCCCAGCGTATGAACATTGACTATATGGATTTCTCTAATTCCCCCCCTTTGTGTTAATGCTTCAACAGTCTCTCTCTCCTCCATCCCTCCCCACCTTAGTTTCACTGATATGGGGTGTTGAGTTTCACGTCTTGTAGAACAGAAATTTCATGTAAAAGTATATCAACCAACCCACAGCCACCAATAAAATGTAGGAATGGACCATTGAATAACTGGCTCCCGAGCCAGACCTCTGGGTAACCCACTAGTTAAGGAAGAGTGTTACCTTAACTCCGTCCCCAACTAATATTGGAGGCAGGATCGATTTTAAACCTTTAAAAAGTAAAGGTTTTGGACGTGAAGGAATGGGTATGGTCTATTGTCGCACGCAAACTGTGTTCCAATAGATACAGCCAACAATAATTACGGTTCCACATTCCACCACCGAATATAAAAAAAAACAATATTCATTGCTAAATATTAAATAACAGTGATACAATCCTGGCCGAGGATGCATTCCACCCCCGCGATGCTCAGTGGTCCCAGAACCCCTCCATGGTGCCCGTGGACAGCGCGTAGTCCCTTTCTAGCACCAGCGTCGCCATTTGTGCGTGGACGTAACCCTGGAAAAGGGCAGGCAGCGGCTCAGGCAGACGCTGCTTCTGCCTGGCACTGTGACTCACAGATGGCCAACTTGGCCAGGCCCAGGGGCAACACAAACAGCACATCTTAGGTAAGGGAGTGGTTGAGTAGAGAGAGGTTGAGCAGGCTGGGACTCTATTCCTTGGAGCGCAGAAGGATGAGGGGTGAGGTGTACAAAATCATGAGAGGAATAGATCAGGTAGATGCACCCAGAGAAGGTGAATTGAGGACCAGAGGACATAGGTTCAAGGCGAAGGGGAAAAGATTCAATAGGAATCTGAGGGGTAACGTTTTCACACAAAGGGTGGTGGGTGTATGAAACAAGCTGCCAGAGGAGTTAGTTGAGGCTGGGACTATCCCATCGTTTAAGAAACAAGTTACATGGATAGGACAGGTTTGGAGGGATATGGACCAAGCGTAGTTAAGTGGGACTGGTGTGGAGGGACATGTGGTAGGTGTGGGCAAGTTGGGCCGAGGGCCAGTTTCCACACTGTATCACTCTGACTCCATCCTCTGCTCTACCCTCTCCCCTACGCACTGGGACAACACCTCTCCTGAAACCTCCCCACACCCCACCGTCTCCCCGTCCCCAGACACAGTCTGTCCCCCACCGTCTCCCCGTCCAAAGCACACTGTCCCCCTCCACCGTCTTCCATCCCCAGACACAGTCTGGCTCCCCACCGTCTCCCCGTCCCCAGACACATTGTCCCCACCACCGTCGTCATCCCGTCCCAGACACAGTCTGTCCCCCCACCATCTCCCCATCCCCAGTCACACACTGTCCCCAACCACTCTCCCCCCACCGTCTCCCCGTCCCAAAACACACTGTCCCCCACCGTCTTCCCATCCCCAGACATAGTCTGTCCCCCCACCATCTCCCCGTCCCCAGACACGGTCTGGCCCCCCACCATCTCCCTGTCCCAGGACACAGTCTGTCTACCCACCATCCCCGTCCCCAGACACACTCCCCCCACCGTCCCCATCCCCCACACGGTCCCCCCCCACCTCCCCCATCCCCAGACACACTGTCCCCCCACACCATCTCCCCATGCCCCAGACACAGTCTGTCCCCCCACCGTCTCCCCCGTCCCCAGACACACACCGTCCCCCGTCCCCAGACACGCCTGGCCCCCCACCGTCTCCCCGTACCAGACACGGTCTGGCCCCCCACCGTCTCCCCGTCCCAGACACGGTCTGGCCCCCCACCGTCTCCCCGTCCCAGACACGGTCTGGCCCCCCACCGTCTCCCCTCCCCAGACACAGTCAAGGCCCCCCACCGTCTCCCTGTCCCCTGACACAGTCTGTCTCCCCACCATCTCCCCATCCCCAGACACACTGTCCCCCCACCGTCTCCCCATCCCCATTATCTACACATCTATATTTTTCTCTTCTCCCCCCCATCCGTCTCCCACCCAGACACACTGTCCCCCCACCATCTCCCCATCCCCAGACCACACTGTCCCCCCACCATCTCCCCCATTCCCAGACACAGTCTGTCTCCCCACCGTCTCCCCGTCCCAGACACACTGTCCCCCCACCGTCTCCCCGTCCCAGACACACTGTCCCCCCACCGTCTCCCCGTCCCAGACACGGTCTGGCCCCCCCACCGTCTCCCCACACGGTCCCCCCCACCGTCTCCCCGTCCCAGACACGGCCTGGCCCCCCCACCGTCTCCCTGTCCCCAGACACAGTCTGGCCCCCACCGTCTCTCCCCGTCCCAGACACGGTCTGGCCCCCCAACCGTCTCCCCCCAGACACGGTCTGTCCACCCCACCTCTCCCAATCATCCCCAGACATAGTCTGTCCCCCCACCGTCCCCATCCCCAGACATAGTCTGTCCCCCCACCGTCTCCCCGTCCAGACACGGTCTGGCCCCCCACCGTCTCCCCGTCCCAGACACGGTCTGGCCCCCCACCGTCTCCCCATCCCCAGACATAGTCTGGCCCCCCACCGTCTCCCGTCCCAGACACGGTCTGGCCCCCCACCGTCTCCCCGTCCCAGACACGTCTGGCCCCCCACCGTCTCCCCGTCCCAGACACGGTCTGGCCCCCCACCGTCTCCCCGTCCCAGACATAGTCTGTCCCCCCACCATCTCCCCGTCCCAGACACGGTCTGGCCCCCACCGTCTCCCGTCCCCAGACACGGTCTGGCCCCCCCACCGTCTCCCCATCCCCAGACATAGTCTGGCCCCCCACCGTCTCCCCGTCCCAGACATAGTCTGTCCCCCCCAACGTTTTCCCCGTCCCAGACACGGTCTGGCCCCCCACCGTCTCCCGTCCCAGACACGGTCTGGCCCCCCACCGTCTCCCCGTCCCAGACACGGTCGGGCCCCCCACCGTCTTCCCATCCCCAGACATAGTCTGGCCCCCCACCGTCTCCCCGTCCCAGACACGGTCTGTCCCCCCACCGTCTCCTCATCCCCAGACACGGTCTGTCCCCCCACCATCCCCGTCCCAGACATAGTCTGTCCCCCCACCGTCTCCTCATCCCCAGACCACGGTCTGTCCCCCCACCGTCTCCCCGTCCCCAGACCATAGTCTGTCCCCCCACCGTCTCCTCATCCCAGACAGGTCTGGCCCCCCACCATCTCCCCGTCCCCAGACACACTGTCCCCCACCGTCTCCCCATCCCCAGACACACTGTCCCCCCACCGTCTCCTCATCCCCAGACACGGTCTGGCCCCCCACCATCTCCCCGTCCCAGACACACTTGTCCCCCCACCATCTCCCCGTCCCAGACACAGTCTGTCTCCCCACCGTCTCCCCGTCACCAGACACACTGGCCCCCCCACCGTCTCCCCGTCCCAGACACGGTCTGGCCCCCCACCGTCTCCCCGTCCCAGACACGGTCTGGCCCCCCACCGTCTCCCCGTCCCAGACACGGTCTGGCCCCCCACCGTCTCCCCGTCCCCAGACACACTGTCCCCCCACCGTCTCCCCATCCCCAACATAGTCTGTCCCCCACCGTCTCCCTGTCCCCCAGACAGTCTGTCTCCCCACCATCTCCCCGTCCCCAGACACACTGTCCCCCCACCGTCTCCCCATCCCCAGACACACTGTCTCCCCACCGTCTCCCCGTCCCCAGACACACTGTCCCCCCACCGTCTCCCCGTCCCAGACACGGTCTGGCCCCCCACCGTCTCCCCGTCCCAGACACGGTCTGGCCCCCCACCGTCTCCCCGTCCCAGACACGGCCTGGCCCCCCACCGTCTCCCTGTCCCCAGACACAGTCTGGCCCCCCACCGTCTCCCCGTCCCAGACACGGTCTGGCCCCCCACCATCTCCCCGTCCCAGACACGGCCTGGCCCCCCACCGTCTCCCTGTCCCCAGACACAGTCTGGCCCCCCACCGTCTCCCCGTCCCAGACACGGTCTGGCCCCCACCGTCTCCCCGTCCCAGACACGGTCTGGCCCCCCACCGTCTCCCCGTCCCAGACACGGTCTGGCCCCCCACCGTCTCCCCGTCCCAGACACGGTCTGGCCCCCCACCGTCTCCCCATCCCCAGACACGGTCTGTCCCCCCACCGTCTCCCCGTCCCAGACACGGTCTGTCCCCCCACCGTCTCCCCGTCCCAGACACGGTCTGTCCCCCCTACATCTCCCCATCCCCAGACATAGTCTGTCCCCCCACCGTCCTCCCCGTCCCAGACACGGTCTGGCCCCCACCGTCTCCCCATCCCCAGGACACGGTCTGTCCCCCCACCGTCTCCCTGTCCCCAGACACAGTCTGGCCCCCCACCGTCTCCCCCGCCCCAGACACCAGTCTGGCCCCCACCGTTCTCCCCGTCCTAGGCCACACTGTCCCCCCACCATCTCCCTGTCCCAGACACGGTCTGTCCCCCCACCGTCTCCCTGTCCCCAGACACAGTCTGTCTCCGCACAGCATCTGTCGACCCGCACCTGCTCGGAGCAGAGTCTGTAGGTTGCAATGATTTTTGCGGCCAGGACCTGTGCGCTGACAAAGCCCATGGAGTAGAGGGAGATTTCAGCGATGAGAGCGTAGTCTGGAACCATCATGGCCACCGTACGGAACAGCACCTGCAGTATGGGGCAGACAGACAGGTCGACATCCTGGATCACCAACGCCCCAACACTAGGCACCCTCCCCCACACTGACCCCTCCCCCACACTGACCCTGACAACGACCCCTCCCCCACAGTGACCCCTCCCCCACACTGACCCCTCCCCCACACTGACCCTGACAACGACCCCTCCCCCACACTGACCCCTCCCCCACATGACCCTGACAACGACCCCTCCCCACAGTGACCCCCTCCCCCACACTGACCCCTCCCCCACACTGACCCTGACAACGACCCCTCCCCCACACTGACCCTGACAACGGACCCCTCCCCCACACTGACCCTGACAACGACCCCTCCCCCCCACTGACCCCTCCCCCACACTGACCCCCTCCCCCACACTGACCCCTCCCTCACACGACCCTGACAACGACCCCTCCCCCACACTGACCCCTCCCTCACACTGACCCTGACAACGGCCCCTCCCCCCAGACCCCCCCACACTGACCCTCCCCCACACCGACCCCTCCACACTGACCCTGACAACGACCCCTCCCCCCACTGACCCCTCCCCACACTGACCCTGACAACGACCCCTCCCCCCCACTGACCCCTCCCCACACTGATCCTGACAACGACCCCTCCCCCACTGACTGACCCCTCCCTCACACTGACCCCTACAACGACCCCTCCCCCACACTGACCCCTCCCTCACACTGACCCTGACAACGACCCCTCCCCCACACTGACCCCTCCCACACTGACCCTGACAAACGACCCCTCCCCCACACTGACCCCTCCCACACTGACCCTGACAACGACCCCTCCCCACACTGACCCTGACAACGACCCCTCCCCCCCACTGACCCTACGACCCCTCCACACTGACCCCTCCCTCACACTGACCCCAACGACCCCTCCCCCACATTGACCCCTCCCCCACACTGACCCCTCCCCCACACAGACCCCTCCCCACACTGACCCTCCCCCACATTGCCCCCCCACACTGACCCCTCCCCACTGACCTCTCCCCACATTGACCCCTCCCCCACACTGACCCCTCCCCCACACTGACCCCTCCCCCTCACTGACCCCACATTGACCCAACCCACACACTGACCCCTGCCCATCCCATACTGATCCCTCCCCCACACTGACCCCTCCCCCACAGACCCCTCCCCCACAGACCCCTCCCCCACAGACCCCTCCCCCACATTGACCCCCCCCAAACTGACCCCTCCCCCACTGACCTCTCCCCACATTGACCCTGACAACGGCCCCTCCCCCCAGACCCCCCCCCACACCGACCCCTCCCACACTGACCCTGACAATGACCCCTCCCCCCACTGACTCCTCCCCCACACTGACCCTGACAACGACCCCTCCCCCCCCACTGACCCCTCCCCACACTGACCCCACATTGACCCCAACCACACACTGACCCCTGCCCATCCCATACTGATCCCTCCCCCACACTGACCCCTCCCCCACAGACCCCTCCCCCACAGACCCCTCCCCCACAGACCCCTCCCCCACATTGACCCCCCCCCAAACTGACCCCTCCCCCACTGACCTCTCCCCACATTGACCCCTCCCCCACATTGTCCCCTCCCCCACTGACCTCTCCCCACATTGACCCCTCCCCCCTCATTGTCCCCTCCCCCACTGACCCCTCCCCCACACTGACCCCTCCCCAACACTGACCGCTCCCCCACACTGACCCCTACCCCCAACAGTGACTAATCCCACGTGACCCTTCATGACCCCTGGCCCCCCAATCTCCAACACTGCCCCTCAACCACTATAAACCCCAAAACCAGATCCACCAGCATCTGTCCCTCTTCAATCCTGGCTGATTCATCTTTCCCTCTCAACCCAATTCTCCCCATAACCCTGGACACCCGCATAAATCAAGAATCTGCCAATCTCTGCCATAAAAATATCCATTGCCTTGGCCTCCACAGACTCACCAACATCGGACCCCCAAACCCAAAACATGGGCTCCCCTCCCTAACCCAGACCACCCTACACTGGATCCTCTAACATAGACCACATTAACTCCACATCCCAGCATTTAGAAGACCTAACATAGACCTCCCCCAACACTGGACCATCAATGCCCACCCCACTGATCCCCCCAACACTAGACCCCCCATCAATAGATCTCTCAACACCCACCTCCCACGTCCCTGGACCCTGACCCACTTGACCCTGACCCCTCTGACACTGGCCCTTGGCCTCAAAACACTGACCCCATTGTGAACAGATTGGGTAGATGACTCTTGCCAAGAGTTGAGGAACAGAGGACATCGGTTTAAGGTGAAGATGGGAAGATTTAATAGGAACCTGAGGGGTAACTTTTCCACATCAAGGGTGGTGCGTGCATGGAACGAGCTGCCAGAGAACGTAGTTGTGGCAGGGACTATTCCAACATTTAAGAAACAATTAGACAAGTACGTGGATAGGACAGGTTTGGAGGGATATGGGCCAAATGCGGGCAGGTGACACTAGTGTAGATGGGACATGTTGGCCAGCATGGGCACGTTGTGTTAAAGGACCTGTTTACATGCTCTATGTGTCTATAAGTGGGAAGAATGTGGCTTGGATAATGAATATGGGAATTTTGGTTACTCTTTGGTTGACTCGGGAATGTTTACAGGTAGGAAGCGAGCGCACGCTGGGATTATTAGGAACTTTATTGCCTTCCATCGTACAATGCTGACTTACTCTGTGTGCCGTGCCTGCTATAACTGCTGGAGTTTAGAAGAATGAGGGGGGACCTCATTGAAACGTACAGAACAGTGAAAGGCTTGGATAGATTGGAGGAGGGGAGGATGTTTTCACTAGTGGGAGAGTCTAGGACAAGAGGGCACAGCCTCAGAATTAAAGGACGTTCTTTTAGGAAGGAGATAAGGAGGAATTTCTTTCGTCAGAGGCCGGTGAATCTGTGGAATTCTTTGCCACAGACGGCTGTGGAGGTCATCTGTTGTTATATTTAAGGCAGAGATAGATTCTTGAATGGTATGGGTGTCAGAGGTTATGGGGAGAAGGCAGGAAAATGGATGGGGTTAGTAGGGAGAGATAGATCAGCCATGGGTGAATGGCGGGGTAGACTTGATGGGCCGACTGGCCTAATTCTGCTCCTATCACTTTTGATCTTATGATCCTATATTCATGTTCATAAGTCCTATTCTTGGACGGAGCTGATCCCAAACCTTGACTCTATATATGGTTGATACGCAAAGCTGAAGCACATGGAAACCACAAACAAGACATTGCCAGTTTGGACATTGTGAGGGATAAAGTGATTAAACCCCACTATTGTAAGGGGCTTTAAAGAGGATTCAAACCGATGGAGGCCAGGGAGAGGGTTCTGACACAGCTGTGTATAAAAATTACCAGACCCATCCTTGAGTAAGAAGTGATAGCATTGTATAGCAGTAGAAGGGAGTGATGTAGAGAGACCCCTATCAGTAGAAGGGAGTGATAGATGGGACCCTTGTCACTATAGCTTAGCTTTAGTGCTGATATAGGAGAACTGAGAGAGTTCAGTTGGAGGTGAGCAAAACTAGGGCAGGTCATAGACAACTGAGCATGCTTAATAAAATAAATGAATATTACAACACACCCCTGGTCAAGAAACTGCTCATTACCATGCACATGTAAGGACATGTGATGTATGATGTGGGAGGTACTGGGGGGACGTACCTACAGATTGTGCACCTCAGTGTCTGATTGGAGGGGGTCAAAGAAGGGGAGGTTGGATGTAGAATTGTGTGTATAAAGGGGGTTTACCCTTCTGACTTCGGTGTGTCTCAACTTGGAGAGGCACCCGACTCTGCAGACTCGAAAATAAAGAATCTCTTGCTTCCACGATTTAGTCTCTGAGTAGTGATTGTGAGCACATCGCATATCTCACGGACATGAAGTTGGATATGAAGTAATGGGTAACAGAGGGGTGCGACTCATCCTTGGTTATGCTGCTGGCCTTGCCGAGGCAGGGTGAGGTGTAAATGGAGGTGTAGATGGAGGCAGGGTGAGGTGTAAACACAGGCAGCGTGAGGTGTAAGTTGAGGTGTGGATGGAGGCAGCATGAAGTGTAAACACAGCGTGTATGATAACATCCAGTAAAGTCTGATCATTGTTAGTTTGATCAAAGATAGATAGGTGTGGATGCCACTTGCCTTGAGATTGTCGGGTAAGTCTGCCCTCCCCGCATAGCCGGGATTCATGGTGATGAACACAGTGCACGAACAGTCCAGCGATATCTCTGTCCCTTCAAACACAAATGTCTTCACCTGCTCTGACACAGCTCGCTGGATGGTTTGAATCTGTTGTGCCACTACAGAGAGGACCTGCAATGCAGAGGGAAGATTCTTTACTAAACGATCAGGAACCCAAAGTAACCCCTCACCTTCTGAAGACACAAAATGCTGGAGTAACTCAGCGGGACAAGCAGCATCTCTGGAGAGAAGATCCTTCCTACATCCCTCACCTTCAGAATTGTGGAAGCATAGAGAAATACACTAAACATTGGCCTGCACTATCTTGCACTAAACATTATACACGCTATTTATCAATAAGGGGTAGGTCGTTTAGAACGGAGATGAGGAAAAACTTTTTCACCCAGAGAGTTGTGAATCTGTGGAATTCTCTGCCTCAGAAAGCAGTGGAGGCCAATTCTCTGGATGCTTTCAAGTGAGAGTTGGATAGAGCTCTTAAATCATTATATAATCATATAACAATTACAGCACGGAAACAGGCCCTCTCGGCCCTTCCAGTCCGTGCCGTCCATTTGTTTTCCCCTACTCCCATCTACCTGCACTCAGACCATACCCCTCCATTCCCTTCCCGTCCATAGACCTATCCACTTTACTTTTAAATGTTAAAATCGATCCTGCCTCCACCACTTCTGCTGGAAGCTCATTCCACACAGCCACCACTCTCTGAGTAAAGAAGTTCTCCCTCATGTTACCCCTAAACTTCTGTCCATTAACTCTCATGTCATGCCCTCTTGTTTGAATCTTCCCTACCCTCAATGGGAAAAGCTTATCCACGTCAACTCTGTCTATCCCTTTCATCATTTTAAAGACCTCAATCAAGTCCCCCCTTAACCTTCTGCGCTCCAAAGAATAAAGACCTAACTTGTTCAACCTTTCTCTGTAACATAGTTGCTGGAACCCTGGCAACATACTAGTAAATCTCCTCTGTACTCTCTCTATTTTGTTGACATCCTTCCTATAATTAGGCGACCAAAATTGTGCACCATACTCCAGAATTGGTCTTACCAATGCCTTGCACAATTTTAACATTACTTCCCTACTCCTATATTCAATGCTCTGATTCATAAAGGCCAGCACACCAAAGGCTTTCTTTACCACCCTATCTACATGCGATTCTACCTTCAGGGAACTATGCACAGTCATTCCTAGATCCCTCTGTTCCACAGCATTCCTCAATTCCCTACCATTTACCATGTACGTCTATTTTTGATTTGTCCTGCCAAGATGTAGCACTTCACACTTATCAGCATTAAAACCCCATCTGCCATCTTTCAGCCCACTTTCCCAAATGGCCCAGTCTCTCTGTAGACTTTGAAAATCTACTTCATTATCCACAACACCATAAGTATCATCTGCATACTTATAAATCCAATTTTTCCACCCCATCATCCAGATCATTGATGTACATGACAAACAACAGTGGACCCAACACAGATCCACTGTCAGGCTTCCAACCTGACAAACAGCCATCCACCATTACTCTCTGACATCTCCCATTCAGCCACTGTTGAATCCATCTTGCTACTCTGCCATTAACACCCAAAGATTGAACCTTCTTAACCAACCTTCCATGGGGAACCTTGTCAAAGGCCTTACTGAAATCCATATAGACAACATCCACTGCTTTACCCTCATCAATTTCCCTAGTAACCTCTTCAAAAAATTGAAGAAAGTTTGTCAAACATGACCTTCCAGGCACAAATCCATGTTGACTGTTCCTGATCAGACCCTGTTTATGCAGATGCTTATATATATATTATCTCTAAGTATCCTTTCCATTAATTTGCCCACCACTGACGTCAAACTAACAGGTCTATAATTGCTAGGTTTATTCTTTGAACCCTTTTTAAACAATGGAACAACATGCGCAGTATACGCCAATCCTCCGGCACTATTCCAGTTTCTAATGACATTTGAAATATTTCTGTCATAGCTCCTGCTATTTCTACACTAACTTCCCTCAATATCCTAGGGAATATCCTGTCAGGACCTGGAGACTTATCCACTTTTATATTTTTCAAAAGTGTCAGTACTTCCTCCTCTTTGAATCTCATAGTTTCCATAGCTACTCTACTTTTTTCCCTTCTCACAGAGTTCAATATCCTTCTCCTTGGTGAATATCGAAGAAAAGAAATTGTTCAATATCTCCCCCATCTCTTTTGGCTCTGCAGATAGCTGTCCATTCTGGCTCTCTAATGGTCCAATTTTATCCCTCGTTATCCTTTTGCTATTAATATAGCTGTAGAAACCCTTTGGATTTACTTTCACCTTTCTTGCCAAAGCTTCTTTTAGCCTTCCTAATTTCTTTTTCTTCCGAATTCTTTTTAAATTCTCCTCCATCCTCCTATAATTATTGTAGCTTTTTTTCACAAGTGCAATTTTCCCTCGAAAACCATGGCTCTTTCCAAATACTTCCTTTTAACAGGACATAAAGATTCTGTACTCTTACAATTTCCCATTTAAATGTCCTCCATTTCTCTTCTACATCCTTCCCATCAAACAATTCACTCCTTTAAAATCCTTACGCATTCCCTCAAAGTTAGCCTTTCTCCAATCAAAAATCTCCACCCTAGGTCCAGTTCTGACTCTCTCCATAATCATATTGAAACTAATGGTATTGTGATCACTGGTCCCGAAGTGCTCACCAACGTATACCTCCGTCACATGACCTGCCTCATTTCCTAACAGGAGGTCCAGCACTGCCCCTTCTCTGGTCGATACCTCTATGTACTGCTGCAAAAAAACTATCCTGCACACATTTTTACAAACTCCAAACCATCCAGCCCATTTATAGAATGAGTTTCCCAGTCTATTTTTGGAAAATTGAAATCTCCCACAATCACTACCTTGTGCTTACTACTAATATCTGCTATCTCCTTACATATTTGCTCTTCCAATTCTCGCTCCCCTTTTGGCGGTCTATAATACACCCCTAAAAGTGTTGCTACACCATTCCCACTTCTCAGTTCCACCCAAATAGCCTCCCTAGACGAGCCCTCTAATCTATCCTGCCAAAGCACTGCTGTAATATCTTCTCTGACAAGCAATGCAACACCTCCACCTTTGGTCCCTCCAATTCTATCACACCTGAAGCAACGAAATCCTGGAATATTTAGTTTCCAATCACAGCCCTCCTGCAACCATGTTTCACTGATTGCCACAACATCATATTTCCAGGTGTCAATCCAGGCTCTTAAAGATAGGGGTCAGGGATATGGGGAGAAGGCAGGAACGGGGTACTGATTGTGGATGAACAGCCATGATCACAGTGAATGGCGGTGCTGGCTGGAAGGGCCGAATGGCACCTATTGGCTATTATTCCCTTTATCCTGTATCTGTATTAGTGTTTGGATTAATTACCTCCAACTCAATGCGATTAAATTCATCGAAGCAAGCCCAGGCACCGGACTGTGCGAGACCTTTGAAGAACTTCCCCATTGCCTTGTAGTCCAGCCCGTCAGAGCAGTTAAACACAACGCACTATGAAACACAGTGGAGAACAGTCTTTGTGAAGCATAAAGTGTCACACGCATGGTAAACGTATTGTTAGCCCCATCAAGAGCCACATCATGCAGCATTCCATCCTGACTACGGGTGCTGTCTGTTCGGAGTTTGTACGTTCTCCCCTTGACCTGCGTGGGTTTTTTCCAGGAGCTTCGGTTTCCTCCCACATTCCAAAGACGTTTGTAGATTAATTAGCTTCGGCAAGAATTGTAAATTGTCAAGAGTGTGTGTAGGGTAGTGTTAGTGTGCGGGGATCGCTGGTCGGCGCGATCAGTGGGCAGAAGGGCTGTTTCTGCACCTTATCTCCCAATTAAACTAATCTAACAGTCCACAAACTTTCAGTTGAAACTTTCACATTTTCCCCTCAATAAGTGATGGATACAACTGTTCTACTCACCCTCTATATCAAAGTAATTCTAATCTGATGAACGTAGTCACCACACTGCACTAATGTAGAACATTATGTACATAATGTAGACTCTGTGTGTGTGTGTGTAGGATAGTGTTAATGTACAGGGTGATCTCTGGTCGAAGCGGACTTGCTGGGCCGAAGGGCCTATTTCCACGATGTATCTCCAAACTAAACTAAACTAGCCCTCAAACACTGGCTTAATCCTGTTGGATAGACACAAAAAGCTGGAGTATCTCAGCGGGTTAGGCAGCATCCATGGAGAGAAGGAATAGATGATGTTTTGGGTCAAGGGTCTTCTTCAGACTGAAAGAGGGTCTCACCTGAAATGATACCCATTCCCATTCTTTAGAGATGCTACCTGGCCCGCTGGGCTACTGCAGCTTTTTGTGAACACCAGCATCAGTGGTTCCTTAATACACAACATCATCCTCGTACCTGTTTGGCCACTGCTTTAGCCAGGTCCTTGCAGGTTTCTGTTTTCCCAGTTCCTGCAGGTCCCTCCGGGGCTCCTCCCAGGTTCAGCTGCAGTGCTCCCATTAATGTCCTGGATGTGGAACGATAGAAACATGGTCAAGATAGATTCAAATCATAGACAATATTTTGTGTAATCCAGCATTTGCAGTTCAACCAGGACAGTTTCTTCCCAGCTGTTATCAGGCAACGGAACCATCCTACCACAGCCAGCGAGCAGTCCTGAACTATTATCTACCTCAGTGGTGACCCACGGCCTATCTTTGATCGGACTTTGCTGGCTTTACCTTGCACTAAACATTATTCCTTTATCATGTATCGATCTGTACACTGTGAATGGCTTGATTGTAATTATGTGTTGTCTTTGTGCTGGCTGGTTAGCACGCAACAAAAACTTCTCACTGTGCCTCGGTGCACATGGCAATACACTAAACTGAACTAAACTAAACTTGCTACGCAATAGAAATATGGTTCCCTTTATACAGGAAATTCCCTGACTCCCAACCACCTCCACGCACAAACCTCGCTTTACATTTAAGATAGACACAGAATGCTGGAGTAACTCAGCGGGACAGGCAGCATCTCTGGAGAGAAGGAATGGGTGACGTTTCTGTTCGAGACACGACTTCAGACTGAGTCAGGGGAGAGGGGAACTAGAGGTATGAAAAGGTGCAGAATAATTCAGAGACGGCACCGATGCTTTACATTTAGTTTAGTTTAGAAATACAGTGGAGACAGGCCCTTCAGCCCACTGAGTCCACACCGACCAGCGATCCCCACACACTAATACTATCCTACACACACTAGGGACAATTTACACAGCCAATTAACCTTCATGCCATCATGTCTTTTGGATATGGGAGGAAATTGGAGAACTCATAGAGTCACAGAGCGATATAGTGTAGAAACAGGCCCTTCGGCCCAACTTGCCCACACTGGCCAACATATCTCAGCTAAACTATTCCCACCAGCCAGCATTTGGCCCATATCCCTCCAGACCTGTCCTATCCATGTGCCTGTCGAACTGTTTCTCAAACGTTGAGATAATCCCTGCCTCAACTACCTCCTCTGGTAGCTCATTCCATACACCCACCACCTTTTGTGTGAAAAAGTTATCTCTCAGATTGCTATTATATCTTTCCCACTTCACCTTAAACACGGGGAAAACCCACACAGGTCACTTGGAGAACGTACAAACTCTGTGTAAACAACACCTGTAGTCGGGATTGAACCCGGGTCTCTGGCGCAGTGAGGCAGCAGCTCTACCGCTGGTTTGTGTGCGTCGGGTTGATTGCATTAGTCGATACAGGTGGACCACGTGAAGGTGACAATGTGACATGATAACTGGTGTTGCTCTCATTGATCTGTCACCAGCATATGTTACCGTGTGGAGACATGGGTCTGTTGCTGGAAGCTTCCAGAATCATGAAGTACCAAACCTCCATGCATGCCCTCTCATCCATCTTCAGCAACCTTAGATTCAGGGTCTCGCTTGGGAACCAGACCAGCTCTGTCAGGACCCTGCATGCTGGACTCCTCCAGGGCTCTGTCCTACTGCTCCACTCTTCAACATTTATGTGAGTGACATGCCAACTACCTCATCCCGGAAGTTTGCATATGCAGATGACCTTGCCCTTGCCTACCAGGGAGCTGCCCTTGAGGATACCAGCAGAATGCTAAGCCAAGACTTGAAGGGGATGGAGGAGTACTTCACCTTCTGGTGACTTTGACGCAACCCAACTAAGACAACTGTCACTGCCTTTCACGTCAGCAATCAGCTCGCCAATGCAAAGCTCCGAGTGTCGTTTTGTGGTAAGCTGGTGAAGAATGAAGAATTCACCAAGTGCCTCGGAGTCACCCTGGATAACACCCTCACCTATCGTGAAAACCTGGAGGGTGGCTGATAAACTGAAAGCATGGGCCAACATCATCAGGAAACTTGCAGGTAACAGCTGGGGATCCAATGCACACACACTCCGTACCACAAGCCTAGCCCTAGTCTACCCAACAACAGAGGTTTTGCTCAACAGCTTGGGCTGATAGCTGCCACACCAAACAAGTTGACACTATCCTTAACTCTGCAATGCGGGTCATCACCTTTGCGGTGGCTCCGTCCTCTCTCATATCGTCCCTCCCAGCATACACCGAAGGGAGAGGATGTTGAAAGATTGGTGCACCATCGAGGCTAACCCTGACCTTCCCGTCCATGCTGACTTCAACAATCTGCCCAACATGCGCCTGATGTCCCGCAAACCCTTCTGGTCTTCCATTTAATCCCTGGAAGACTTTGACTCCAAGACTGAGTGGCGCAGAGCCTGGAAAGATGCCAACACCAACATCGGAGAGGTCACCACAGACCCCACAGTGACCTCCATCACAAGCAATGGCTAACCCTGAACAGAATCCGCACCCTCCATGCAAGAACAGCCCATCACCTGCATCAGTGGGGGATGACAGACGGCCCTGCTTGTGACTGCGGACATCCAGACCAGACCATCCCACACATCCTGGATGACTGCCCATTGAGGCTTTTCCCTGGGGGCATTAAAGCCCACCCACCCAGTAACTGATGGTGTCCTGGCCTGGCCTGGATGTCTGCCCTTGATCTACAACTTTAGGCTGTGCACGCCATACGCAAGAAGAAGAGAACTGGTATTTACATATTTCATGTCCTTGGGTTCTTTGAAAGACTGAGCATTAATAAATGGAATATTAGTGGAATAAAGATCAGTGAAGAGCAAGTAAGGTGACTAAATATGGAGAGAGAGCGATCAGAAACATTATAGTCACTTCCAAGTGAGCAGGACAAGTTTGGGCACACCCTGTACAATAGAGTCACAGAGACTTACAGTGTGGAAACAGGCCCTTCCACCCAACTTGCCCACACCGGCCAACATGTGCCAGCTACACTAGTCCCACCTGCCTGCGTTTGGTCCATATCCCTCTAAACCTGTCCCATCCATGCACCTGTCTAACTGCTTCTTAAATGTTGGGATAGTCCCTGCCTCAACTACCCCCTCTGGCAGATCATTGTTCTGTCCAATTGCTTCATAGTAACTGATACCTATACAGGGCCTGAGGACAAAACACAAAAAAACCTCCACAAGTTCAGCAGTAGAGTGAAGGACACAGATTTCTGAGCAGTTCAGCTTAGTTTATTGTCACATGTACCGAGGTCCGGGGTCAGGGACAAGCCGAGAGATGAAGTCGGAGCCTGGACTGGAGCCCAGGCGGGTGCCGAGCTGAGGGCTGGAGTTGGGCCCAAGCCCGGAGCCTGGACTGGAGCCCAGGCGGGTGCCGAGCTGAGGGCTGGAGTTGGGCCCAAGCCCGGAGCCTGGGTCAAGGTGTAGCAGCGCCTCGGGGGCCGCCTGGTCACCACCATTCTGCAGCACAGCCTCCGCTTCCTGCTCTGCGGGCAGCTCTAGCTCGGTCACCCGCCCCTGGCACCGTGAGCCCTGCTCCGTCGAGGCCCACGTCCGCGAGTGCTTTGGCCGCTACAGCCGGGGCCGTGCCGAGAACGAGAACCAGGCTGAGTTTCAGGCCCTGGTGCTGCTCTATGACCAGTGTAGGTGCTGGGGCAGGGAATGGGAGTAAGGGGAGGAGGGTGAAGGAAATGGGGAGGAGGGAGATGGGGTGGTAGAGGGATATCGGGGGGCAGCGGCAAGCCCCATTGTCTACCTACTGGTGAGGGAGACCGTGGGTCCTGAGATGGGCAGCTCTCCAGCGGCCCCTGTCCATGACGCGGGCACCAGGAGCGGCCCTAACGCACCATACCATTACATGGAGAGTGGGAGCGCTGCAGGCCGGCCCACAGCACAGGGGAGGGGAGGAGAGAAGACAGAGAGAGGGGGGGAGAGAAATGAGGGCGAGAGGGATGAGGGAGGGAGAGGGATGATGGAGGGGGGAGAGAGACGGAAGGAAGGAGAGAGAGGGGGCAAAGAGGGAGGGGTAGAGGGGTGATGGAGTCAGGAGGGTAAGGAGGGGGATAGAAGGGGTCCGGGGTGATGGGCAAGGTGGGATAGAGGGGGGGAGTAGAGTGAGAGGGGGACAGGGAGGGGTGGATTTGATGGAAGGGGGATAGGCGTGAGTGGTGGAATATTGCGTTGGGGGACCTGGCATCCCGTGTGACAGGGACCCACTGGGTCCCACTTAGTCTCGTACAATGATTACAGTCGAGCTGTCCACAGTGCACGGATACATGATAAAGGGAATAACATGAATAACGTGTAGTGCAAGATCAAGTCCAGTAAAATCCTATCAAAGATAGACAAAGGGTCTCCAATGAGGTTGATAGTAGTTCAGCACCTCTCTCTAGCTGTGGTAGGATGGTACAATTGTCTGATAACAGCTGGGAAGAAACTGTCCCTAAATCTGGAGGTGTGTGTTTTCATAATTCTGTACCTTTTGCCGAATGGGAGAGGAGGGAGTGGCCAGGGTGCGACTCTTCCTTGATTATGCTGCTGGCCTTGTCGACGCAGCTTGAGGTATAAATGGAGGCAGGGTGATGTGTGAATGGCCCTGAGATTGTCAGGTTCACCACACTCTGACTAACGAACATCGTCCTCAACTATCTGAAGGTGCGTCCTTTTAATCTGAGGCTATGGCTTCCGACTCTCCCACTGGTGGAAACATTCTCTTCACATCCACTCTATCCAGGCCTTTCATTATTTGGGCAATTTTATTCAGGCAAGTGTGAGGCATAATACTTTGGGAAGTCAATCCCAGTCAGGACCTTGGCAGTAGATGTAGAACCCTGGGGAGTAGTTTGGAGCAGAGGGATCTTAGAGTTCAAGTGCACGGTTCCCTGACATTTGTGCAGATGTATAGATAGGTAAGGATTATTATTGGGATAGAAATAGAAAATAGGTGCAGGAGGAGGCCATTCGGCCCTTCGAGCCAGCACCGCCATTCATTGTGATCATGGCTGATCGTCCGCTATCAATAACCCGTGCCTGCCTTCCCCTTGATTCCACTAGCCCCTAGAGCTCTATCCAACTCTCTCTTAACTATATAGATATTGTCTAAATAGAGAATGCCCACTGTTAGCATGGACAAGGTTAGGAACAGGGCCTATTTTATTTCGGAGTCACGTGAGTGACGACGTGAGGAGCCCGTCCAGCACGCATGCGCGACATTAGCGTTCATGCAGTGCTCCCGCGACGAACGGGAGTTTAAGGCGCTCCAGCTACAATTTGAAAGTCGGGCCGACAGGTACGTTTTACCGTGGCCGTGTGCATTTTCTTAGTGGTCTGCTTTATGTTCCAGGAAGAATGAGCAAGACCAGAGGGAAGAAATATGTAGCTCGCCGCTGTTCTTCTCCTGTTGAGGGGGGGCGAGAGGCGACAGGATTGACTACCGAGCCGAGCCCAGCACCGCTAGTGCAGCCTGAGCAGCGGGCTGGAGATACCTGCAGCCAGAACCGGGCGGTAGTGTCCGACGATTCGGATGAAGATGCCTCACCGCTCGAGAGCGACACAGGCAGCCGCCTAAGCCGCATGGAACGGCTTATGGAGCAATTGCTCCAGCGAGATCTGCTGAGAGAGCAGCAGCAGACTCGCCAAGGGAGCTCAGGCACTCCCACAGTGCCCTTTACGGCACTGGCCATTGCTTCATCTCCTATAGAAGGCAGCATTGGCGACCAGGTCTGGGCTGGTCAAGAAGAGGGGTCACTGGCTGAAGATGTCCGGAGTACGCAGGGTGTACAGGATCAGGAAGAGCTGCTGGGTGTGGTCAACCGCTACGTGGCCATTCCACAAGCGGGTCGGCCTTTAGAGCCGAAACTTGCAGCCAGTATTGACCACCTGTCCTCAAAACCCCTACAAGAACAGGTGGTCAATGAGGCTCTTGAATTATATTCAGCCCCAGAAAATTGTACATCACTGAATGTACCAGCTGTAAACAGCCAGATTTGGGGACATTTGGGGCAGAACATCAGGAACCTGGAGTTGAAGCTCCAGAAAACCCTAAAACTCCTGACTGCAGGAATAACATCATATGCTCGGTCCATAGATGGTGTGGACATAACCACAAATCAGCAAGATACATTAGCTCTGCTATGCACCACTCAATATGAGATAAACAATTTACGGAATGAAATCATCAAGCCTGCCCTCAACCCTAAGTTTGCAAGACTTTGCAAAACACCGGGTTCAGAACCTCCAATTCTGCTCTTTGGAAAGGACCTTCCGAAAAAGGTGAAAGACCTAGAGGAAGAGTCCAAGACCTCTGGTCTCGTGAGGGCAGGTTTGGGACCGAGCAGACCTAACAAACCCAGGCGGCAGTACCCCACGGCGTCCACCAGTCGTCGACCATCATATGGGACTGGTGAAAGCGCGGGGTCCGCAACCATTCCCCGTAAGCCTTTTTTAGGCCAGGGCCCAGAGCGGACCCCATGGAAAAAGCGCCACCCCCCAACATCGACATCAACATCAACAGCAGCCCTCTACAGCCCAGCAGAGATCTCATCGTCCAGCGAAGAGGCAGAAGAAGCACCAGTAACCATGGAGGTAGGTGGGTCTGGTTCCTCTCAGCATATGAGCAGTAGGGGCTCTATACTAACAGGGGGCAGATTGCATTTGTTTTTGGATGCATGGGAATCTATCATTAATGACAAGTATATACTCAGCAGCGTTCATGGCTACAAAATTGACTTTGTTCATGAAAACATGCCGCCAGTTCAGCATATACCCCAAAGGGTATTCACCCTCTCAGTCAAAGAGAAACAAGAGGGTCAAGCTGAACTGATGAGGTTACAAGCAAAAGGTGTCATTGAAAGAACAAAACATGAACCTTTGGAATTTGTGTCTAATATTTTCACTAAAACTAAAAAAGATGGTGGATGTCGCATCATCATTGACTTAACTTCTTTAAACGAATCTGTTAAGTATATACATTTCAAGATGGAAACTTTTGAAACAGCCAGACTATTGATTTCTAGAGGGTACTTTCTGGCAAGCATTGATTTAAAAAATGCCTACTACTCAGTACCCATACACAAGGAGCATCGTAAATACCTAAAGTTTATCTGGATGAAACAGCTATGGCAATTTAAAGCCTTACCAAATGGACTAACCTCCGCTCCAAGGTTGTTCACAAAAATCTTAAAACCTGCCTTGGCATTATTGAGGAAACACAAGCATATAGTCATGGCGTACCTAGACGACATTTTAATAATAGGGACAACCTTGGAGACAGCCATTTCGGCAGTAGCAGCCACCAAACATTTGTTTGGAACTTTGGGGTTTGTCATACATCCAGATAAATCCAATTTGACACCATCCACAACCATGGACTATCTTGGATTTACGATTGACAATATTCGCATGACTGTAACTCTGCCGAAGGGGAAAGCATCAGAGTTGGCACAATCATGCAACGAAGTAATGGTTAATCATCAGCCAACCATACGGCAGGTAGCTAGTGTAATTGGGAAATTGGTAGTAGCCTTTCCAGCTGTACAATTTGGGCCTCTGCGCTATCAAAATGTACAAAGAGCAAAAGTGCACGCGCTAAAGAAAAACTCAGGTCACTTTGACCGAGCTATGAATTTAACTGCTGAATCCATTCCAGAGTTACAGTGGTGGACAAGGAACATTAGGCTTAGCTCCAGTCCCATAATAATCACCAACCCAGTATTCACCATTCAAATGGATGCCAGTGCTTTGGGCTGGGGAGCAACTAACATGCAATCCAGCACAGGGGGCAGATGGACTAATTTTGAATCATCTTGCATACACACGCGGGTTATTAACTACCTAGAAATGTTGGGTGCGTTTTATGGTTTAAAAGCATATTCATCTAATACGCATCACGCACATGTCCGGTTGCAATTAGATAATACCACGGTGGTGGCTTATATCAACCACATGGGTGGTGTAAAGTCGATATCATGTGACAATTTGGTCAACCTAATCTGGCAATGGTGTGTCGAAAGACATATTTGGTTATCATCAACTTACCTACCAGGTAAGCAAAATACAGTGGCAGACACCAGGTCACGCAAATTTAACGATAACATCGAATGGATGTAAAATCCCAAAGTATTTGCTGAAATTACAAAGCACACCAGATGTCGATCTATTTGCATCCAGGCTGAATCACCAGGTATGTCGCTTGGGAACCAGACCCTGAGGCAGCAGCAGTTGATGCATTCACGCTGCATTGGGGGAAAATGTTCTTCTATGCTTGTCCTTCCTTCTGCCTCATCAGTCGGGTATCAGTCAAGATTCAATTGGATTCCGCTTCAGGAATCTTGATAATACCCGACTGGCCTACACAGCCATGGTTCCCAGTGGCCCTCGACATGGCTGTCGAAACACCGTTGGAATTCCCCAGCAGTCCAGAATTATTAATCCACCCAGTGTCAGGCATTAGTCACCCGTGCCATGACAGAGTCAATCTCCTGGCTTGCAGATTCTAAAAAGACCTCTACTGGGCCTGGGACTGTCTGAGGACGCCATCAACATGATGACCGCATCCCACCGGGAGTCCACCAGGAGACAATACCTGACCAACATAAGAAAATGGGAACGGTATTGCTCCAAAACAGGAACTACTTACACTACAGCTACAGCCACCAGTGTTGTGGAGTTCCTGGTTGGATTACATCGGGAAGGACTCAGCTACAGCGCCATTAATACAGCCAGGAGTGCGTTGTCAGCTTATTTGGTTCCAGCAGCAGGACAACAGGCTCTGGGTCCCATCCACTGGTGGTCAAACTCATGAGGGGTATTTTTAACACTAATTCCCCCAGACCAAGGTACACTCAGATCTGGGATGTCAGCATTGTGCTGACGTACCTTAGGGGATGGCCACCACCCAGGTCACTCACGCTGGAATAACTTACCCTGAAATCAGTCATGCTCATGGCACTAGTGTCAGCACAAAGGGTACAGTCCCTCCACCTTCTGAGGCTGGACAGCATGACAGAGTCATTGGACTGTATCACATTCCATATTCAGGGTCTGGTCAAACAAACTAGACCAGGAACCACGCCTCCAGTTATGGAGTTCTGGGCATATTCATCTGCCCCACGGCTGTGTGCCAAGACCCATCTCGTCATTTACATAAACACAACATACAACTTAAGAGGGAGAGAAAAAGCCTTATGGATAAGCCACTAGAAGCCCCATGGTCAGGAGACGAGCCAAACCATTTCAAGGTGGCTCAAGCAGGTGCTTAAGTCCACGGGAATCAACACTAATGTTTACAAATCTCACTCCACCAGGGCTGCATCTACGTCGGCGGCTAGGCGAATGGACGTGCCTATGGACCATATTCTGGCCAGAGCAGGATGGTCCTCGGAAATAACTTTCCAAAGGTTTTATATTAAGCCGCTGGCGGAACCTGCTACATTTGCAGACAGAATTTTAAAGTCTGCAGATAATATTTAATTTAAGCCCGGGGGAGCTCTCAGTTTTTTGTTGTTATTAATAAACCTTTTTTGTTCACAAACAGGTTATTGTTGAGTGTAATAACATACTTCCTCCCTCTAAGGTCTTCAGGCAGTGAGTGAAGCATGAGCTGGTACACGGTTCTGACTCACAGAGTTTTGAAGTCTTCACGTAGTCACTCACGTGACTCCGAAATAAAATAGTAAAAATAAATGAGGACTTACCAGTTCGAAGTTTGATCTGTATTTTATGAGGAGTTACGATGAGGGATTATGTGCCCTCCACTCCCACCCTCTATTATACAGATCAACTGGTAATTAAGTTCTTATTTTTTCTTTACTATATTTATTTCAATCGTTGTGTTTATTCTGTGAATCCACACCGCTGCTTTGAAGAATGTCGCGCATGCGTGCTGGACGGGGTCTTCACGTAATCCCTCATCGTAACTCCTCATAAAATAGAGATCAAACTTTAAACTGGTAAGTTCTCATTTAATCTTACTATTTTCATGTATAGCTCTGCCACTCTACAAATGTTGCATCACAGGCAGATGGTTCAGGGAAATAAGTATAGAAGTTGCAGTTATACAAGACCTTGGTGAGGTCCCACTCAAAGTATTACATTCAGTTTTGATTACCGTACTATGATAATCTTATAGAGGTGTATAAAATCATGAGAGTGAAAGTGCAGTCTTTTTCTGAGGATAGGGGAATGAGGAACTCGAGAGCATAGGTTGAAGGTGAGGGGGAAAGATTTAATAGGAACCTAAGGGGCAACATTTTCACATAGAGGGTGTTGGGTATGTGGAATAGGGGAAGTAACATAGAAACATAGACAATAGGTGCAGGAGGAGGCCATTCGGCCCTTCGAGCCAGCACCGACATTCATTGTGATCATGGCTGATCATTCCCAATCAATAACCCGTGCCTGCCTTCTCCCCAAATCCCTTGATTCCACTAGCCCCTAGAGCTCTATCTAACTCTCTCTTAAATCCATCCAGTGACTTGGCCTCCACTGTCCTCTGTGGCAGGGAATTCCACAAATTCATAACTCTCTGGGTGAAAAGGTTTTCCTCTCACTTCAGTCTTAAATGGCTTCCACTTTATTCTAAGACTGTGACCCCTGGTTCTGGACTCGCCCAACATTGGGAACATTTTTCCTGTATCTAGCTTGTCCAGTCCTTTTATAATTTTACATGTTTCTATAAGATCCCCCCTCATCCTTCTAAACTCCAGTGAATACAAGCCTAGTCTTTTCAATCTTTTCAATCGAGGGCTGAGGGAGAGGTAGGAAGGGGAGGAGACAGCAAGGTTAACAGAATTGAGAGAATTCAATGTACATGCCAAGAGGATGCAGACTCCCCAAGCGGAATATGAGGTGCTGTTCCTCCAATTTGCGGTGTTGCTCACTCTGGCCGTGGAGGAGACCCAGGACAGAGAGGTCAGATAAGGAATGGGAGGGGGAGTTGAAGTGCTGAGCCACCGGGAGGTTGGGTTGGTTATTGCGGACCGAGCTGAGGTGTTCGGCGAAACGATCGCCAAACCTCCGCTTGGTCTCACCGATATAGATCAGCTGGCATCTGGAGCAGCGGATGCAGTAGATGAGGTTGGAGGAGGTGCAGGTGAACCTCTGTCGGACCTGGAAGGATCCTTGAAAGGAGTGGAGGGGGGAGGTAAAAGGACAAGTGTGGCATCTCTTGCGGTTGCACGGGAAAGTGCCTGGGGAAGGGGTAGAGCGGGAGGGAATGGAAGAATTGACAAGGGAGTTGCGGAGGGAGCGGTCTTTGCGGAAGGCAGACGGGGGGAGATGGGAAGATGTGGCGAGTGGTGGGGTCACGTTGGAGGTGGCGAAACTGGCGGAGGACTATGTGTTGTATGTGCCGGCTGGTGGGGTGAAAGGTGAGGACCAGGGGGACTCTGCCCTTGTTGCGAGTGGGGGAATGGGGAGCGAGGGCAGTGTTGCGGGGTATGGAGGAGACCCTGGTACAAGCCTCAACTATAGTGGGGGAGGGGAATCCCCGTTCTCTGAAGAATGAGGCCATTTGTGATGACCTGGTGTGGAACACCTCATCCTGGGAGCAGATGTGGAGTAGACGGAGGAATTGGGAGTAGGGAATGGAGTCCGTACAGGAAGCAGGGTGGGAGGAAGAGTGGTCCAGGTAGCCGTGGGAGTCAGTGGGTTTGTAGTGGATGTCGGTCAGAAGTGTATCACCTGCAATAGAGATGGTGAGGTCAAGGAATGGTAGGGAAGTGTCGGAAATGGTCCAAGTGTATTTGAGTGCCGGATGGAAGTTGGTGGTGCAATGGATGAAGTCAGTCAGCTGTGTGTGGGTGCAGGAGGTGACACCAAAGCAGTCGTCGATGTAACGGAGGTAGAGGTCGGGGATGGGGCCCTGGTACGCCGAGAACAAGGATTGTTCGACGTACCCAACAAAGAGGCAAGCGTAGCTGGGGCCCATGCGTGTGCCCATAGCTACGCCTTGTGTTTGGAGGAAATGGGAGAAGTCGAAAGAGAAGTTATTGAGGGTAAGAACCAACTCCGCTAGGCGGAGGAGAGTGTCAGTGGACGGGTATGGGTTGCTCCTCTGGTCGAGGAAGAAGGAGCGCTATGAGACCATCCTGGTGGGGGATGGAGGTGTAGAGTGATTGGACGTCCATGGTGAAGATGAGAGGATGGGGGCCTGGGGAATGGAATGCCCAGAGACGACGGAGAGTGTCTGAGGTGTCTTGAACATAGGTGGGGAGGGATTTAACAAAGGGGGATAGGATGGAGTCAAGGTATGTGGAAATGTGTTCGGTGGAACACGAATAGGCAGAGACAATGGGTCTGCCGGGGCAGTCGGGTTTGTGGATTTTGGAGAGAAGGTAAAATCGGGTCGTGCGGGGCTGGGGAATGATGAGGTTGGAGGCTCGGAGGGGCAGGGAGCCGGAGCAGATGAAGTCAGTGATGGTGCTAGAGATAGTGGCCTGGTGCTCGTCTGTGGGCTCATGGTCCAGGGGTAAGTAGGAGGAGGTGTCCGAGAGTTGGCGCGCGGCCTCCGCTTTGTAGAGATCAACGTGCCAGACTACTACGGCACCTCCCTTGTCAGGGGGTTTGATAACCCAGTCTGGGTTGTTGCGGAGTCGATGGAAGTACGTTTTTGGGGGGGGGGAGAGATTGGAGTGAGACAGGGGAGTGGAGAAGTCGAGGCGGTTGATGTCGCGACAGCAGTTTTGGATAAAGTGTTCTAAAGCCGGAGGGCCACGAGGGGGGTACAATACTCCAGATGTGGTCTCACCAGAGCCCTATACAACTGCAGGAGAACCTCTTTACTCCTGTACTGAAATCCTCTTGTTATGAAGGCCAACGTTCCATTAGCTTTCTTCACTGCCTGCTGTACCTGCACGCCAACTTTCAGTGACCGGTGTACAAGGACACCCAGGCCTCGCTGTACCACCCCCTTACCTAACCTAACCCCATTGAGATAATAATCTACCCCCTTGTTTTTGCCGCCAAATGGATAACCTCACATTTATCTATATTACACTGCATCTGCCACGCATCTGCCTACTCACTCAACCTGTCCAGGTCACCCTGCTACCTCCTAACATCCTCTTCACAGTTCACATTGCCACCCAGCTTTGAGTCATCCGCAAACGTGCTAGTGTTGCTCCTAATTCTCTCTTTCAAATCATTAATATATATGGTAACCAGTTGCGGCCCCAACACCGAGCCTTGCGGCACTCCACTCGCCACTGCCTGCCATTCTGAAAAGGACCCGTTCACTCCTACTCTTTGCTTCCGGTCTGCCAACCAATTTTCTATCCATGTCAAAACCCTACCCCCAATACCATGTGCTCTGATTTTAGTCACCAGTCTCCCATGTGGGACCTTATCAAAGGCTTTCTGAAAATCTAGATACACTACATCCACTGGCTCCCCCCTTCATGGGGGTCCATTTTACTTGTCATGTCTTTCCTAAAAAATTCCAGATTAGTCAAGCAATGATTTCCCTTTCATAAATCCATGCTAACTTGGTCTAATACTTTTACTGCTATCCAAATGCCCCATTATTACCTCTTTAATAATAGACTCCAGCATCTTTCCCACCACCGAAGTCTAACTGGTCTGTAATTCCCCGTTTTCTCTCTCGCTCCTTTCTTGAAAAGTGGGATAACATTAGCTATCCTCCAATCCACAGGAACTGATCCTGAATCTATTGAACATTGGAAAATAATCACCAATGCGTCCACTATTTCTAGAGCCACCTCCCTGAGGACCCTGGAATGCAGACCACCAGGCCCAGGGGATTTATCATCCTTCAGTCCCATTAGCCTACCCAATACTATTTCTCGCCTAATGAAAATTTATTTCAGTTCCTTTACCCCCTTAGATCCTCTGTCCTCCAGTACATCTGGGATCTTGTTTGTGTCTTCCTTAGTGAAGACAGATCCGAAGTACCTGTTCAACTCTTCTGCCAGTTCCTTGTTGCCCATAATAATTTCACCCGTGTCTGCCTTCAAGGGACCCACATCTGACTTTGCTACTCTTTTTCCCATAAAATATCTAAAGAAGCTTTTACTTCTTTATATTCCTGGCCAGCTTCCCCTCGTACTTCATCTTTTCAGCCCGTATTGCCCGTTTTGTTTCCTTCTGTTGTTCTATGAAAGTTTCCCAATCCTCTGGCTTCCGGCTACTCTTTGCTTTGTTATACATCTTTTCTTTTAGTTTTATTCTATCTCAACTTCTCTTGTCAGCCATGGTTGCCTCCTACTCCCCTTAGAATATTTCTTCATTTTTGAAATGAAATGATCCTGCATCTTCCGGATTATGCCCAGAAATTCCTGCCATTGCTGTTCCACCGTCATTCCTGCTAGGATCCCTTTCCAGTCTACCTTGGCCAGCTCCCCTCTCATGCCTTCATAATCCCCTTTGTTCAATTGCATCACTGACATTTCCGATTTAACCTTTTTCTTCTCAAATTGCAGATTAAAACTAACCATATTATGATCACTACCTCCAAGCGGTTCTTTTACCCCGAGTTCTCTTATCATATCTGATTCATTGGGCAACACTAAATCCAGAATTGCCTTTTCTCTGGTCGGCTCCATTACAAGCTGCTCTAAGAATCCATCTCGGAGGCATTCTACAAACTTTCTTGGGGTCCTGAACCAGCCTGATTTTCCCAGTCTACCTGCATATTGAAATCCCCCATCACCACAGTGGCATTACCTTTGTTACATGCCAGTTTTAACTCCTGCTGCCACATACACCCTACATCCGGGCTACTATTTAGGGGTCTGTAGATAACACCAATTAGTGTCTTCTTGCCTCTGCAATTCCTCAACTCAACCCAGTGACTCAACCTCGTCAGTCCCTACGTCTTCCCTCGCAAGGGACTGAATTCCATCCCTCACCAGCAGAGCTGCCCCCCTCCTCTGCCCACCTGCCTGTCCTTTCTAGAGGATGTATAACCCTGAATATTAAGTTCCCAGGCCCGATCCTCCTGCAGCCACATCTCAGTAATCCCCACAACGTCATAGTTAAGTCAGTTGGAATCACGGTATAATAGATCATAAGATCATGTTCATAAGGTGAGACCAACGCTGAACACCTCCGCTCAGTCCGTCGTAACCTACTTGATCTCCCGGTGGCCCAGCACTTCAACTCCCCCTCCCATTCCCAATCTGACCTTTCTGTCCTGGGCCTCCTCCATTGTCTGAGTGAGGCCCAGCACAAATTGGAGGATCAGCACCTCATATTTTGCTTGGGTAGCTTACACCCCAGCAGTATGAACATTGACTTCTCTACCTTCACGTAGCCCTTGCTTTCTCTCTCCATTCCCTCCCTTTCCCAGTTCTCCCTCTAGTCTTACTGTCTCCACCTATATTCTATCTTTGTCCCGCCCCCTCCCCTGACATCAATCTGAAGAAGGGTCTCAACCCGAAAAAGTCGCCCATTCCTTTTCTCTGGTGATGCTGCCTCACCTGCTGAGTTGCTCCAGCATTTTGTGTCGACCTTCGATCTAAACCAGCATCTGCAGTTCTTTCCTACACATAAGGTCATAAGGTCAAATGTGGCCTCACCATCACCTTATAAAGCCTCAGCATTACATCCCTGTTTTTGTATACAAGCCCTCTTGAAATAAATGCTGGCATTGAGTTTGCTTTCTTCACTACCGATTCGACTTGCAGATTAAGTTTTTGGGAATCCTGCACCAGCATCCTGCATCCAAGTCCCTTTGCACCTCCGATTTCTGGATTCACTCCCCATTTAGAAATTAGTCTACGCCTTTATTCCAAATTGCATGAGTCCACACTTTGCTACACTATATTCCATCTGCCACTTCTCTGCCCACTCTTCCAACCTGTCCAAGTCCTTCTGCAGAGTCCCTGCTTTCTCTGCACTAACTGCCCTTCCAACTATTTTCGTATCATCCACAAACTTGGCCACAAAGCCTTCAATCCCCTTGTCCAAATCATTAATATACAACGCGATGAGTAGCGGCCCCAGCACCGAGCCCTGTGGAACCCCACTAGTCACTGGCAGCCAACCAGAAAAAGCCCCCCTTATTGCCGCTGTTTGTTTTCTGCCATCCAGCCAGCCAGCTATCCATGCTAGTATCTGTCCTTTGATTCTATGGGCTCTCATCTTCCTTAGCAGCCTCACATGTGGCACCTTATCAAAGGCTTTCTGAAAATCCTTGGACTGTTAGTTGGACTGGTACAAGGAGAGAAAAAGGTTTAGTGGGTACAGAGCGGCATGGTGGGGTAGCGGTAGAGTTGTTGCCTTCCAGCGCCAGAGACCCAGGTTTGATCCTGACTACGGGTGCTATCTGTACGGAGTTTGTGAAATCTTCCTGTGATCTGCGTGGCTTTCTCCGGGAGCTGCGGTTTCCTCCCACACTCCAAAGGTGTACCGGTTAGTAGGTTAGTTTGGCTTTGGCTAAAATTGTAAATTGTCTTAGTGTGTAGGATAGTGTTGGCGTACGGGGATCGCTAGTCGGCGCGGACATGGTGGGACGATGGGACTGTTTCCGTGCAGTATCTCTAAACTAAACTAATAGGCCAAACACGGGCAAATGCGACATGGTTGGCGATTCTTGGTCGGTCAGGATGAGTTTGTTTATTGCAGTATGACTCTACAATCCTTGGTGAAAAATAGACCTTTGTGATATCTCTGAAAGCTCGTCTTAATACTAAATCAAAGAAGATAATCAGCCTTATTTCATGTGTAAGGAGGAACTGCAGATGCTGGTTAAACCGAAGACTGACACAAAAAGCTGGAGTAACTCAGCAGGTCAGGCAGCATCTCTGGAGAGAAGGAATAGGTGACACTTTGGGTTGTGATCCTTCTTCAGACTGAGAGACAGGGGAACAGGAAACGAGAGATAGAAATGGTACTTAGGAAAAATTAATGGAAGTTATGCAAAAAGAACAATGATCAAAGAAATGTGGAGCCCACAATGGTCCATTGTTGGCTGTGGGGAAAGTGATACCAAGTTGTACAGACAATGGAACTCAACTGGATGACAGTGAAACTACAATGACAACGAGAGTGGGGGGGGGGACAGAGAGAGAGAGGGGATCCAAGAGTTACTTGGCGGTAGAGAAATCAAAATTCATGCTAGCATTCATAACAAAAGGATTTGAGTACAAGAGCAAGGAGGTTCTACTGCAGTTGGACAGGGTCTTGGTGAGGCCACACCTGGAGTATTGTGTACAGTTTTGGTCTCCTCATATGAGGAAAGACATTCTTGCCATAGAGGGAGTACAGAGAAGGTTCACCAGGCTGATTCATATGAAGAAAGACTGGATAGACTCGGCTTGTACTCGCTAGAATTTAGAAGATTGAGGAGGGATCTTATAGAAACTTACAAAATTCTTAAGGGTTTGGACAGGCTAGATGCAGGAAGATTGTTCCCGATGTTGGGGAAGTCCAGAACAAGTGGTCACAGTTTAAGAATAAAGGGGAGTTGCAGTTTAAGGATAAGGGGGAAGTATTTTAGGACCGAGATGAGAAAAAGATTTTTCACACAGAGAGTGGTGAGTCTCTGGAATTCTCTGCCACAGAAGGTAGTTGAGGCCAGTTCATTGGCTATATTTAAGAGGGAGTTAGATGTGGCCCTTGTGGCTAAAGGGATCAGGGGGTATGGAGAGAAGGCAATTACAGGATACTGAGTTAACCATATAACCATATAACAATTACAGCACGGAAACAGGCACTCTCGGCCCTTCCAGTCCGTGCCGACCATTTATTTTCCCCTAGTCCCATCTACCTGCACTCAGACCATACCCCACCATTCCCTTCCCGTCCATATACTTATCCACTTTACTTTTAAATGTTAAAATCGATCCTGCCTCCATCACTTCTGCTGGAAGTTCATTCCACACAGCCACGCAGGAAGTTCCCCCTCACGTTACCCCTAAACTTCTGTCCCTTAATTCTCATGTCATGCCCATCTTGTTTGAATCTTCCCTACCCTCAATGGGAAAAACGTATCCACGTCAACTCTGTCATCATTTTAAAGACCTCAATCCAGTCCCCCCTTAACCTTCTGCGCTCCAAAGAATAAAGACCTAACTTGTTCAACCTTTCTCTGTAACATAGTTGCTGGAACCCTGGCAACATTCTAGTAAATCTCCTCTGTACTCTCTCTATTTTGTTGACATCCTTCCTATAATTAGGCGACCAAAATTGTACACCATACTCCAGAATTGGTCTTACCAATGCCTTGTACAATTTTAACATTACTTCCCTACTCCTATATTCAATGCTCTGATTTATAAAGGCCAGCACACCAAAGGTTTTCTTTATCACCCCATCTACATGCGATTCCACCTTAAGGGAACTATGCACAGTTATTCCTAGATCCCTCTGTTCCACAGCATTCCTCAATTCCCTACCATTTTTGCCATGTATGTCCTATTTTGATTTGTCCTGCCAAGATGTAGCACTTCACACTTATCAGCATTAAACTCCATCTGCCACCTTTCAGTCCACTTTTCCAAATGGCCCAAATCTCTCTGTAGACTTTGAAAATCTACTTCATTATCCACAACACCACCTATCTCAGTATCATCTGCATACTTACTTATCCAATTTTTCCACCCCATCATCCAGATCATTGATGTACATGACAAACAACAGTGACCCAACACAGATCCCTGAGGCACCCCACTGGTCACCGGCTTCCAACCTGACAAACAGCCATCCACCATTACTCTCTGGCATCTCCCATTCAGCCACTGTTGAATCCATCTTGCTACTCCGCCATTAACACCCAAAGATTGAACCTTCTTAACCAACCTTCCATGGGGAACCTTGTCAAAGGCCTTACTGAAATCCATATAGACAACATCCACTGCTTTACCCTCATCAATTTCCCTAGTAACCTCTTCAAAAAATTCAAGAAGGTTTGTCAAACATGAGCTTCCAGGCACAACATGTTGACTGTTCCTGATCAGACCCTGTTTATCCAGATGCTTATATATATTATCTAAGTATCCTTTCCATTAATTTGCCCACCACTGACGTGAAACTAACAGGTCTATAATTGCTAGGTTTAATTCTTTGAACCCTTTTTAAACAATGGAACAACATGCGCAGTACGCCAATCCTCCGGCACTATTCCCGTTTCTAATGACATTTGAAATATTTCTGTCATAGTCCCTGCTATTTCTACATTAACTTCCCTCAATGTCCTAGGGATTATCCTGTCAGGACCTGGAGACTTATCCACTTTTATATTTTTCAAAAGTGTCAGTACTTCCTCCTCTTTGAATCTCATAGTTTCCATAGCTACTCTACTTTTTCCCCTTATCTCACAGAGTTCAATATCCTTCTCCTTGGTGAATACCGAAGAAAATAAATTGTTCAATATCTCCCCCATCTCTTTTGGCTCTGCAGATAGCTGTCCATTCTGGCTCTAATGGTCCAATTTTATCCCTCGTTATCCTTTTGCTATTAATATAGCTGTAGAAACCCTTTGAATTTACTTTCACCTTTCTTGCCAAAGCAACCTCATATCTTCTTTTAGCCTTTTCTAATTTATTTCGTAAGATTCTTTTTACATTCTTTATACTCCTCTAGCACCTCATTTACTCCATGCCTCCTATAATTATTGTAGATATCTCTCTTTTTTCGAAATAAGTGTCCAATTTCCCTTGAAAACCATGGATCTTTCCGATTTTTACTATTTCCTTTCAACCGAAGAGGGACATAAAGATTCTGTACTCTTACAATTTCCCCTTTAAATGTCCTCCATTTCTTTTCTACATCCTTCCCATAAAACAAAGTGTCCCAATTCACTCCTTTAAAATCCTTACGCATTCCCTCAAAGTTAGCCTTTCTCCAATCAAAAATCTGAACCCTAGGTCCAGTTCTAACTCTCTCCATAATTATATTGAAACTAACGGTATTGTGATCACTGGTCCCAAAGTGCTCACCAACGCATACCTCCGTCACCTGACCTGCCTCATTTCCTAACAGGAGGTCCAGCACTGCCCCTTCTCTGGTCGATACCTCTATGTACTGCTGCAAAAAACTATCCTGCACACATTTTACACATTTTGCTCTTCCAATTCTCTCTCCCCATTTGGCAGTCTATAATACACCCCTAAAAGTGTTGCTACACCGTTCCCACTTCTCAGTTCCACCCAAATAGCCTCCCTAGACGAGCCCTCTAATCTATCCTGCCAAAGCACTGCTGTAATATCTTCTCTGACAAGCAATGCAACACCTCCACCTTTGGTCCCTCCAATTCTATCACACCTGAAGCAACAAAATCCTGGAATATTTAGTTTCCAATCACAGCCGTCCTGCAACCATGTTTCACTGATTGCCACAACATCATATTTCCAGGTGTCAATCCAGGCTCTAAGTTCATCCACCTTTCTTACAATGCTCCTAGCCTTAAAATATACACATTTTAGAAACCCACCATCCCTTATTCTCTGTCTATTATCGTTTTCCTCTTTCCCGCCTAACATTTTGTTTCCGAGTGCTTCCCTTCTCTGCCTCTTGCTCCACACCCTGTCCCCTAGCCCCCTGTACCCGAGTCCCTCCCCCCAGCCTTTCTAGTTTAAAGTCTCCCCAGTAGCCTTTGCAAATCTCCCTGCCAGGATATTGGTCCCCCTCGGGTTCAAGTGCAACCTGTCCTTTGTGTACAGATCATGCCTTCCCCAAAAGAGGTCCCAGTGATCAAGGAACTTGAATCCCTGCCCACTGCACCAGTCCCTCAGCCACACATTTATCCTCTACCTCATTCCATTCCTACTCTCACTGTCACAGGCAGTAATCCTGAAATTGTTACCGTTTTGGTCCTTCTCCTTAATTTTCCCCCCAACTCCCTAAATTCTCCCTTCAGGACCTCTTCTCTTTTTCTGCCTATGTCATTGGTACCTATGTGTACCACAACATCAGGCTCCTCTCCCTCCCTCCCTTTTCAGAATCTTTTGGACACGTTCTGACACATGCGAGACCCTGGCACCAGGGAGGCAAACTACCATCCGGGTCTCCCGACTGCGTCCACAGAATCGCCCATCCGATTCTGGGTGTACAGTCACAGGGCTACTCTCTAGCCCCTGCCTCTGCCCCTTGCCCTTCCTAACCGTGACCCACTTGTCTGCCTCCTGTGGTCTGGGAGTGACTACCTCCCTGTAGCTCCTCTCTATTACCTCCTCACTCTCCCTGACCAGACGGAGGTCATCGAGCTGCTGCTCCAGGTTCCTAACACAGTCCTTTAGGAGCCCCATCTCAACACACCTGGCACAGATGTGGATGTCTGGAGGGCTATCAGATTCCCTGACCTCCCACATCTGACATCCAGAACAGTACACTGCCCTGGCCTTCATACTCCCCCCCTTACACAGGATACAATATCACCACAATACAAAGTACACAACAAACTGCTGGAATCTAACTGTAAATCAGCTGCTTTCCCTAGTCCACTTCCCACCAATCAGCTGCTTCCTCAAAAAAAACCCCAAAAAAACACTTTTCCGAATGGAACGTTATGGATTTCGGTAAAAGCAAGCCCCGCGCTGGATTTTAAACCTTACCGGTCGGGTGTCGCTCCCCCCCCTCCTTCTCTTCCAACGGCTCCTGTGTTGGATGATCAGCCATGATCATATTGAATGGCGGTGCAGGGTTTCTCGAAGGGCCGAATGGCCTACTCCTGCACCTATTTTCTATGTTTCTATGTTTCTATGCCGCTAGGTGTAAGCTGTCCAAGCAAAATATGAAGTGCTGTTCCTCCAATTTGTGTTTGTCTTTACTCTGACAGTGGAGGAGGCCCAGGACAGAAAGGTCAGTGTGGGAATGGGAGGGGGAGTTAAATGATCACCCAGCTGCTTACCCTAGTCCACCATTTGATCTCACCGTTATATAGGAGTCCACACCTGGAACAGTCGATACAGTAGATGTGGTTGACAGAATGGTCATTATGGGAGTCGGAGTGGGAGTTAAAGTGTTTCGTAACTGTGATGTTATTCATGTTAATTATCATTTTTAAACAGAAGATTGAATGAAAAATAATACAGATAATGAGAGAGGAGGCTTTGGGGAAGTAGCTGAGTGTGCGGTTGGTCCGCTGACACATGTAAGGACAGCAAGCTGCTGCTCACCTGTAGCACCTGTCAGTGAGTGGTGTGATGACGAGCCTTCCAGTGTTCCCCAGGTATTCATAGCCGTAAGGCACTGTGGTTGTGATCATTCTCACCACTATTTTCTTCTCTTCCCAATAGTAACGTAGCTGAGCGATCCAATTAAAGTCAGTCGTGCTGATGATGCCAAGGTCGTTCAACTTTGCCACGACATCACGGGCTAGCAAGGAGAATGGAAATGCCTTTGTTCAATCTCGAGTGTTTTGTTGTCAGATGTCCCAGACAGAACACAACAAGCAGCACAAGAACAATATGTAAACATAGTACACTGTAAACAATATAATAAACGAGAAAAAGAAGTTCAGTGTGTGTGTATATATATATATATATATATATATATATATATATATATGTGTGTGTGTGTGTGTGTGTGTGCTTGTGTAGGTGGGTGCGCACATATACATATATATATATATACACATATACATTAGCAATGTTACAAAATTTTGAGATTTTAAAACGCAAGTCTGCAATTTATCCCATCAGATAAAGCATAAAAAGAAGTTTAATTTGACACCAAATTCACTTTCATATCTTCAGTATTAAACAAGTGATGGCCATTTTCATACTCGGAAATTAGCATCTTGTTCCCTATTGCTTTTGCATTGACAACACAAAAGCTGTGATCAAGGACAGTCAAAAGCCCATAACTTTCTCAAAAATCAAGAGAACAGAATGAACTTTTCAGTTATAGATTGAAGCATTCTGAAACAAATATAAAACATCTTACTTGGATGACCTGAAATTAAAGCATATAATTAGTTAATTACCTAATTGTAGCTAATTACAAAATTAACCGTTGTGACGGAAATAGTAATAAGCACCCAGACTGCCTTGAAAATTCAAAAATGTGATATTCTTAAGATCAGAACTTTAATATTATTGTATTATGTGCTGTAAGTCCGTAACAGATAGGTAAATAAATCACAATTTCTAGCAATAGACCAAGTCTTTATGGAGAAGGTCAGTTGCTAGCTGGTACATTGGCATATCATAATCAGTAGCATCATCATACTCTTCAGTTTGTAACCAATAAGCAACTCTGTACACCTTGTTTTTCTCTTTTCAATGTTGGCCATTAAACTACAAGTATTTGCTCTTCAAACCATGCATGACATGCCTTTCTGCCCACTACTTTCCCATTAAGAATGTCCTGTAGATTCCATTTCTACAGTACAATGACCAGGGTGGGGTAGTATATATTTTTTAAATAGCCTAAGTATTCAAATAACAAACTAATCACACAAGAATTCACAATATAACATGATTTCACTGTCACGAATTTACATGCCAGATGGAAGGAATTTAATGTTTAATTCCCATAAATTAATCTAGAAACATCCACTCAATATAATAATAATTTTTTTTTTACATAATACGGGACTAAAACGGATATTTAGTATTCAAATATTGACTATGGATAGACAATAACACAAAATATAGACGATTTAGATGCTCTTATGACATGATTGTCCAAAAAAGAGCAGCCCCTTTATACACAAAAACACAACCTCACACACTCCATGTAGACATCACAGACTCATCCAGCCCACAGAAGTGGCAGGTGGCTGGCAAATAAATCTCATGTTAACCCATCGATATGAATATTGATTTCTCTAACCAAGTAACCCTTGCTTTCCCTCTCTCTCCATCCTCCCCATCCTAGTTCACCAGCCAGTCTGACTGTCTCTGATTAAATTGTACATTGCATGCCTCGCTGTCACCTTCCCCTAACTAACAACGATCTATTCTACATGTTCCATCATACGCCTCCCCTTTGACCTCTCGTTTTCACACCCGACCCTTCCATATTTCTCATTCCCCTCTCCCCTGACTCTCAGTCTGAAGAAGGGTCTCGACCTGAAACGCCAGCCATTCCTTCTCTCCAGTGAAGCTGTCTGACCCACTGAGTTACTCCAGCATTGTGTATCTATCTCAAGTGTAGTACCAGTTTATATCTGACACGTCCCTCAATACCAATCTCTGTGCCACTTCAGCTGTGATGCCAGCTTTACACAAGCACGAAACTACCAGCAATCACCACCCTCTGTACTAATGTCAGCCCCCCTCTGGAACCCCCTGTGGGAAGCCTCTATGCAGCATCTAGAGTGAGGGGGGAAACTGAGAGGCAATGTTCTCATACAAAGGATGGTGGGAATATGGAATAAGTTGCCAGACGAGATAGCTACTATAAAACATTTAAGACACATCTAGAGAGGTACATGGATAGGCCAAGTTTAGGGGGATGCTAGATGATGGGACCCGTTGGTCCCCAAACGCAATATTCCACCACTCACCCATAGCCCCCAACTGCACAGGCACAGCTCATTTCCCCTCATCCCTGGCGCTCTCTCCCCCTCCTCTTCATCCTCCCTCTTCTTTCTCCTCTCCTCTTCCCCCCCCCCCAATCCCTTCCTCAGTTCTCTCTCCGAGGTGGGAGATTGCAACCTTCATGTGGTCCGCCCTGTTTCAACCAATGCAATCAACCTGGCATGCACAATCAAATAAGATCAATTAGAACTTTAGGCTGTGTACGCCATACGCAAGAAGGAGAAGCTCTCTCTCCCTCTCCTTTCCCATGCCCTCAGTCCCTCCCTTCCTCCCTCCTCTCCCTCCCTCCCTCCTCTCCCTCCTCTCCCTCCCCAACCCCCCTCCTCTCCCTCTATCCGTCGGTGCCCTTAGAGCCAGGCCTCGGATCCTCGGCTCGGCCTGTGGGCAGGATGGGGGGGAGGGTGATCTCAGAGAAATGACTGGGGGAGAGCCATGGGGGAGAGGGGGGTATCATGTGGGAGGGGGGCAGGAGCCAGTGAGGGGAAGCAGAGGGGAAGGGGCTGGAGCTGAGGGGCGTTGTAATGGTGTTGCGTTTGGGACTCACAGCAGGCGCTGGACGCTGGAGGCGCTGGGGCGCTGGACGCTGGACGCTGGACGCTGGACGCTGGACGCTGGACGCTGGGCGCTGGACGCTGGACGCTGGGCGCTGGGCGCTGGACGCTGGACGCTGGGCGCTGGGCGCTGGACGCTGGACGCTGGACGCTGGACGCTGGACGCTGGGCGCTGGGCGCTGGACGCTCTCCTCTGTCAGGATCAGACTCTCCGCTTTCTGTTTGGCGACATCTCCGACTCCACGCTGGGCCGCGCCGCTTCCGGTTGGAGACCTCAGTGTCCCTCAGCTCCAGTAAAGACGTGATGGCACAGGAAGGGGCGGACCGTACCGGGGAGTGACAGAAGAAACCAATCCGTGCAGCGCTGACTGGCGGGAGAGGAGATCGATACGCGCACGCTCGTTTTTTAAGATCTCTAAACCTCGCTAGCTTTTACATTATACAACCGATCGGAATAAAGCCTGTTGCACCCACAGCACAGGAGAACGGTGAGTGAGCTGATGAAAAATAGTAGTGCTATCTTGTACCATTTTTGCGCAAATAGAAAAAACGCGCAAACCGGAAGGGGTGGGGAAGGGAGAGAGAGAGAGAGAGACCGACCGACCAAACACAGGCAGGTGGGACTAGTGAAGATGGGGCACGGACGGGTCGTGTGGCCAGAAGGCTTCCCGATGGTGGGGTCGCGGCTGTGGGCTGGGAACGCGGCCGGAGGCCTCTGCCAAAGCGCCGCGTCTCGATGCCTCCTTGATCGCGGTGCAGAAGCCCGGGTCGGGGCCTGCCGGGGCATCGCGGGTCTGAGTCCAGGTTGGAGGAGCGGCCGATGGAGCGGGGGTCCAGGGCGACACCACGGAGCATGAAGTGAGGCCCTGGCGGCGGCGAGGCCTCGCGGGTCTACACATGGTCGGCGGTCGATGAGAGCGCCGTGAGGGGGGGACAACAGGGGCAGCTAACGTGCTTTGTAACTTTGTCGGTGCCGTAGGTTTCATGATTGTTAAATACTTTCCAATGCAGAGTGTTGTTTTCTTTGTTGAAGGTTGTGTGTGGCGCGGCGGGAGAGCTGCTGCCTCACAGCGCCGGGGGCCCAGGTTCCATCCTGACTACGGGCGATGTCTGTACGGAGTTTGTACGTTCACCCCATGACCCGCGTGGGTTTTCTCTGAGATCTTTGGTTACCTCCCACACTCCAAAGACGTGCTGCTTTGTAGGGTCATTAACTTGTAAATGTAAAATTGTCCCTAGTGTGTGTGGGGTAGTGTAAGTGTGCAGGGATCACTGGCCGGTGGACCAAAGGGCCTGTTTCCCCGCTGTATCTCAAAACTAAACTAAACTAAACTAAACTTGCAGCATCTGCAGTCTCACGTGTCTTGGCTTGTTCTAAATATTATAGGGTCCATTGATAGAGACTGCTTTAGGGATTACATGAGTCTGGTCCATGTTGTAACCAGAAACTTTGGGCAAGAGAGGACATTATCTCAGCCTCTGCTTCTTGTTGATGGCTACCAATGCACACACAGCTCTAAAGCTACACAACCAAGTGCCATTAAAGCCCTACAAGTTGACAGCTAAGAAAGTATGATCACTACTAAATCAGAATATGGTGGCAAAAACATGAGGGTAGACTATTATCTGAATGGTGGCAGATTAGGAAAAGGGGAGATGCAATGAGACCTGGGTGTCATGGTACACCAGTCATTGAAAGTAGGCATGCAGCTGCAACAGGCAGTGAAGAAAGCAAATGGTATGTTAGCATTCATAGCGAAAGGATTTGAGTATAGGAGCAGGGAGGTTCTACTGCAGTTGTACAAGGTTTTGGTGAGACCACACATGGAGTATTGCGTACAGTTTTGGTGTCCAAATCTGAGGAAAGACATTCTGAGGGGGTTCAGAGAAGGTTCACCAGACTGATTCCTGGGATGTCAGGACTTTCATATGAGGAAAGACTGGATAGACTCGGCTTGTACTCACTGGAATTTAGAAGATTGAGGGGGGATCTTATAGAAACTTACAAAATTCTTAAGGGGTTGGACAAGCTAGATGCAGGAAGATGTTGGGGGAGTCCAGAACAAGGGGTCATAGTCTAAGGATAAGGGGGAATTCCTTTAGGACCGAGATGAGGAAAACATTCTTTACACAGAGAGTGGTGAGTCTCTGGAATTCTCTGCCACAGAAGGTCGTTGAGGCCAGTTCATTGGCTATATTCAAGAGGGAGTTGGATGTGGCCCTTGTGGCTGAAGGGATCAGGGGGTATAGAGAGAAGGCAGTTACGGGATACTGAGTTGGATGATCAGCCATGATCATATTGAATGGCGGAGCAGCCATGATCATATTGAATGGCGAATGGCCTACTCCTGCACCTATTTTTCTGTGTTTCTATGTTCTAGAAAGTACATCCTAACCACAGTCCTTCCAGGTGAGGCAGAGGTTCACTTGCACCTCCTCCAACCTCACCTACTGTATCCGTTGTTCCAGGTATGGACTCCTACATATCGGTGAGACCAAGTGCACACTCGGCGATTGTTTCACTCAACACCTCCACTCAGTCTGCATGGACCTACATGATCTCGCAGTTGCCAAACATTTTAACTCCCCCCCATTCCCAATCTGAGCTTTCTGTCCTGGGCCTCCTCCATTGTCAGAGTGAGGCCCACCGCAAATTGGAGGAACAGCACCTCATGTTTTGCTTGGGCAGCTTACACCCCAGTGGTATGAACATTGCCTTCTCTAACTTCAAGTAACCCTTGCTTTCCCTCTCTCTGTCCCTCCCCCACCCTGGTCATTGTACTAGTTTCACCGTTTGTATCCCTTCGCTATCATCTCCTCCATAGCCAACAATGGACCATTGTGGGCCCAATGGCCATCATGGCCGGCTCTGATTTGTTCTGTACCTTTTCCTCTCCCCTGACTCCCAGTCTGAAAAAGGGTCTCGACCCGAAACGTTACCTCTTCCTTCTCTCCAGAGATGCTGCCTGACCCGCTGAGTTACTCCAGCACTCTGTGTCTATCCCAACGACAAACTTTACTAAGTGAAACCAACATCGCTGAAGCTTTTTTGGTTGGGACAGAATGGAAAATGCATAGGACCATGAAAGATGTAACACCTCATTATCTCCCAGCACATCCATGCTCCCCATTAGAGGTTGGGCTGGCGGTTCAGGTCCAGGATGGTGCCGGCTGTAGAGGAGCCGGTGGATGGACCGGCGTGGGGGATCGCCGGGCAGAGGCGGCGGAACAATGGAGGATCCGGCGTGGAATACTTTGTCAGCGCCCTTTACATAGTGGCTATTTACTTACCTCGGGTACGCAAGCAAAGAATGTCATTGTGATTTGTTACATGTGGAAATAAAGTATCATTAATCAATCAATCAAGTTATCAATCAATTAATTAATGAATTAGAAGCTCGCTCCCCACACTCGGGCAGAATGCAGGCAGCAACACACAAGGACAAAGTAGCACATCAGTAACCGCTCATATCAACATTTGCCACTGGCTCTTGGTTCCACATCAGTAAGCATGAGCTGGACCCCGTACATCATCATCTCAAATCATTGTGTCTTCAGTGGCTGGAATTAGAGCTTACATCATTAACCTGTAATGACGTTGTTAGCTTATTAAATAGAATGAGGATGTAATGTTAAATCAATAATGATTTAACAGTCTGATCTTTATTCCAAATGCCTCCATTACCTTCCCTGATGAAAGACTATACACGCTGAGGTCACCTTCCATCATGGACAGACACATAATGCTGGAGTAACTCAGCGGGTCAGGCAGCATCTCCGGAGAAAAAGGATAGGTGACGTTTTGGGTCAAGACCCTTCATCAGACTGAATGTAGAGGGGGTGGGGAGTGAGAACGTATCCGCAGTCTGTGTGAAGAAGGGTTCCAACTCACAACGTCCTGTATTCCATCTCTCCAGAGATGCTGCCTGACCTGCTGAGGCTGTCTGAAGAAGGGTTCCAACTCACAACGTCCTGTATTCCATCTCTCCAGAGATGCTGCCTGACCTGCTGAGGCTGTCTATGGAATATGACATTGGATGGGCATGAGTTTGACCTGGACATGGTGGACAGTCTCTGCTCAGTGTGACACCATCACAAACTCCTGCAGTTGTCGGCACGGTGACACAGCGGTGGAGTCAGCGCCACAGACCCGGGTCCATCCCGACTACGGGCGCTGTCTGTACGCAGTCTGTACGCTCTCCCCGTGACCTCTGTGGGTTTTCTCCAGGCGCCTCGGCTTCCTCCCACACTCCAAAGACGTGCAGGTTTGTAGGTAAATTGACTTGGTATAAGTGTAGAACTGTCCTGGTGTGTGTAGGATAGTGTTAGTGTGCTAGTGTTAGGGTGGGAGATTGCAACCTTCAGGTGGTCCGCCCTGTTTCAACAAATGAAATCAACCCGGCGTGTGCAATCAAATAAGATCAAATAGAACAAGTTGTCCTGCAACGTTAGGCTGTGCACGGCGTACACAAGAAGATCGCTGGTCGGCATGGACTCGGTGGGCCGAAGGGCCTGTCTCCAGGCTGTATCTCTAAACTAAACTGTGCTGATGACGTCAATATGAATCCAGAGATCGCCGTCAGTAATTTTCTGATCCTCCACTAAAGTGCTCTCTCATCTTCTCTGCCGACACTGGTGAACTGATGTGAACCCAGCATTTCCCATCTATCCCTGCAGTCAAAGCCCTGAAATCCTGCACTAAATGCTATTCCCTTTATCATGTATCTGTACACTGTGCGTGAGTTCTGTAATCACGTATTGTATTTCCGCTGACTGGTTAGCACGCAACAAAGGTACATGTGACAACAAACTAAAGAGCTGTGAGCTCGGCTGTTGTCGGCTGTGACTGACGGCAACCTTGTCGCAGGGTGGCGTGCGATCCTGTGGCCGATCCATCTCCTTCACTGACTGCCAGGATTACAGGAGCTTTTGCCAGTATTTGCCCTTCATTGTGGGCAGGTGATGGCAAAAGCCCTGGTCACAAATTGGCACTTTGAGCCTACCTGACCTTCTCTGATCAAGCAGATTCCTGATTTCTGTCCACAAGGTGGAGCATTGGTGGAGTTGCAGCCTAACAGCGCCAGAGACCTGGGTTCAATCCTGACTGTACGGAGTTTGCATGTTCTCCCCGTGACCCGTGTGGGTTTCTCCGAGATCTCCAGTTTCCTGCCACACTCCAAACACGTGCAGGTTTATAGGTTAACTGGCTTTGGTAAAAATTGTAAATTGTTCCTAATGTGTGTAGGATAGTGGTATTGTGCGTTGATCGATGGTCGGGCAAGACACGCGGGCCAAAGGGCCTGTTTCCACGCTGTATCTCTAAACTAAACTAAACTCATTTCCAACTGAACCGCCAGTACCACTAAGTGTACAAACCCCATCCAGTGTGCAGCAACTATTTGGAGAAACTCAGCGGGTGCAGCAGCATCTAAGGAGCGAAGGAGATAGGCGACGTTTCGGGTCGAGACCCTTCTTCAGACTGGTCAGGGATCAGGGAAACGAGAGATATAGACATCTATATCTCTCGTTTCCCTGATCCCTGACCAGTCTGAAGAAGGGTCTCGACCCGAAACGTCGCCTATCTCCTTCGCTCCTTAGATGCTGCTGCACCCGCTGAGTTTCTCCAGCTTTTTGTGTACCCTCGATTCTCCAGCATCTGCAGTTCCTTCTTTAAAAAAAATGCTGCAACTATTTGTTGACTCTACATCCCTCAGCCCTCTATCTCCCCCAGTCACACTCCTACTCTCGGTCTACCTCCATTCAACATTGACCACCCAGCGGCCGCAGGGCTGGAGGCCAGGGCAGGGGTGTGAGGGGTGTTGTGTCCCACGGCATCTACAGTTCCTTCCTGCACAGCCCCTCTAAACCAGGGGTTCTCAACCAGGGGGGAATTCCCCCCGGGGGGGATTTCAGGTTTTCAGGGGGGAATTGGGACCACAGATTAGCAAACTCAAACTGTTAGAAATAAAGGATTTTCAGTATTATGTGCATATTATTTGGAATGCACTTTTTGAGGCAGACAATCTTGGAAAGGAGGGGGGGTTGGGAACCACTGCTCTAAACCCATATGCTGATTCTCTAAAGTCTAAAGAGTTTGATTATTTTTATTCAATGATAATTTGTTATATCTACAGAATTAATTATTTGCTATTGTATTGCACTTTAACCAGTACTAATTTATCAGATTAATTGAAAATCGCCGTGAGGTTCTAGTTTCTATTTTGAACACAAATGATGCCCAGACACTGATCACCAGCAGTCTGACTGAGAAGTTGCCATGGCTACACATTTTCCAGATGAATGAAAGTGGCGGATTAAGTTTTCATTGATGATTAGATCCGTTGGTTGCAATCAAAACTGAGGGTGGGCTGGAGGCTGTGCATGCTGACAGGTGGAATATTGCAAGATGTGGGAATGGTTCCAAGCTATGTCAAGATATATATTGGTGCCTTAAAGAAATAAAGCATATGACATTCCCTTTTTAAAATCTGCCATGGTCCCGTCAGATAAAATCTGCCATGGTCTTATCAGATAAATTAAATATTTTGTACTAGAAATTCTATGTTGAATCAGATTTACCTTAATGGACAAGCAAGAACATTTTGTTAGAATATGGTCTTTTTTCATCGATTATTTGAAAGGGTAGATTGGTTCGGCAGGGGAAGCTAACTGAAAGTTGGACTCAGGATCAGATGAAAAGTTATATTCTATATTCCTTGATCTTATCTCCAATGATGTATTAATGGTAAATTATTCCACTCCTTATGATTTTTTTTTTTTTTCACTCTCTTTTTTATTACTCTTAATCTATAAAAAAAACAAAAAACTATTAGAGGCAGAATGATTCAATTGATAATGTATGATCGATGTACACAAAATATTTCTACCATAGAAGTTTGCCAATTTATTGTTTACCTCTAATAAAAATATATTAACAAAAAAAAGAGAAATTCAATGTTGAGCACAATAAACATTCCAGCTGCAAACTTGGCACAATCCAGCTGTGAACAGCACCACCATCCAGCTGTGGACGGTCACACAATCCAGCTGCAAACTTCTAAAATCCAGCTGCAAACTGTGACACACAGCAACTGTAAACTGTGACACAATTACAGGCCATCACACAAAGCAACCTCCCTTCCATTGACACCATTTACACCTCACGCTGCCTCGCCAAGGCCAGCAGCATCATCAAGGACGAATCTGTCAAAAAGTATTTTTCTGGAGGCTTTTTAGTCATTTTATGTGGGGGGTGGGGGAGGGGAAGAGGGGAAACCGTTTCCTAGTCACTACCTGGTCGAGGATGCGCCTTTTCTCCGAGTCGCATCTTCACCCCCCCGCCACGGCCTACCATCTGGATTGGCGCGGCCTTTCCTGCCGGAGACGGGCCAGAGCTTCAGCAGCGGCGCAGCGCTGGATTCATCGTGGAGTGGGCGATGCCTGACCGGTGATCGCCGTGTTGAAGCTCCGGAGTGTTGGGCCTGCTGATTAACACCGTGGAGCTGTGGTTGACGTTTCTGGTCGAGACCCTTCTACAGTTTCTATCTCTGCTCTTCTACATGGTGAGGCTTGTTAAAGTTAGTTCCACCCATGGTAAACAGTGGAGCTTGAGACACTAGCTGTCAGCAGCAGGAGAAGTGTAATCCACGGGCGGCGCTGACCTTAACATCGCGGTGTCCTGGGACCCCTTGCCGGGGGTCGCCAGCGTTGGAGCTCACCCAGCTCGGCTTGTGGACTTCGGGAGCCGCAGTCTCCGGTAGGAAGCAGGCGATATTCGGAAACTGCAAGCCACTGAGTGTGTTCTTCTGTTCCGACTCTGGATCTCCAATCATCCCGGCGAGAGGGCCTGGACATCGGGCCGTCGTAGCGGCGACTGTGGAGGGCTCAAAGGCCCCAACCACGGGTGAACAAAGAGGAAGATGACTGAACTTTATTGCCTTCCCTCACAGTGGGAAACGTTGATTCCACTGTGCGGGGATGTTCATGTTAAATTATATCGTGTTTTGTGTACTTTTTATTCGTATGGCTGGATGGTAACTCAAATCTCACTGTACCAATTGGTGCACGTGACAACAAATGTAACTTCAATTTGAACTTCTCCCCTCTCCCATCAGGCAAGAGGCGTAGAAGTGTGAAAACGCACACCTGCAGATTCAGGGACAGTTTCTTCCCAGCTGTAGGACACAAAATGCTGGAGTAACTCACAGGCAGCACCTCTGGAGAGAAGGAATGGGCGACGTTTTGGGTTGAGTCTTCTTCAGACTGATGTCAGGGGAGACAGATACATAGATAAGGAGGTGTAGGGTGTGAAACCAGGGCAAAGGGAATGGAGATCAAGGAAAATGTAGAATAGATCATTTTTATCTGGGAGTAGGTCGCAAGAAAGCTAAATGTGTAGGAAAGAACTGCAGATGCTGGTTTAAATCAAAGGTAGACACAACATGCTGGAAGGAGGAGAATCTCTTCAAAGTAGACATACCGAGAGGAGATTTCACAGTTTCGACCCGAAACGTCACCCATTCCTTCTCTCCAGAGATGCTGCCTGTCCTGATGAGTTACTCCAGCATTTTGTGTCTACCTTCGATTTAAACCAACATCTGCAGTTCCTTCCTTAACAAAGCTAAACGTACAGATAAAATGTAGTTGGAGACAGTCAGACTGTTGGGAGAACTGGGAAGGGGGAGGGGGTGGAGAGAGTGGGAAAGTAAGGGCTATTTGAAGTTAGAGAAGTCAATGTTTTTACCGCTGGGATGTAAGCTGCTCAAGTGAAATATGAGGTGCAGTTCCTCCAATTTATGCTAGGCCTCACTCTGACAATGGAGGAGGCCCAGGATGGAAAGGTCAGATTGGGAATGGGAGGGAGAGTTAAAGTGTGTAGCAACCGGGAGATCAGGTAGGCTTAGGCGGACTGAGCAGAGGTGTTCAGCGAAACGATTGCTGAGCCTGTGCTTGGTCCCGCCGATACACAGGACCCCACACCTGGAACAGTAGATGAGGTTGGAGGAGGTGCAAGTGAACCTCTGCCTCGCCTGAAAAGACTGTCGGGGTCCTTGGACAGAGTCGAGGGGGGAGATAAAGGGCCAGGTGTTGCAGGTGAAAGTACCTGGGAGGGGGTGGGAAGGGTGGGAAGGGATGAATTAACTAGGGAAACAGTCTCTGCGGAAGGCAGGAAGGGGTGGAGATGGGAAGATGTGGTGGGATCCCGTTGGAGGTGGCGAAAATGTCGGAGGATCATGGGGACGGCTGATGGGATGAAAGGTGAGCACAATGTCACGAATGGGGGGGAGGGGGAGCAAGAGCGGAGCTGTGGGGATATCGAGGAGACCCTAGTCAGAGCCTCATCTATAGTAGATAAGGGTTACCCCCGTTCCCTAAAGAATGAGGACATCTCGGATCTCCTTGTATGGAACATCTCATCCTGGGAGCAGATGCGGCGGGGACGGAGGAATTGGGAGTAGGGGATAGAGTCTTTACAGGAAGCAGGGTGGGAAGAAGTGTAGTGGAGATAGTTGTGGGAGTGAGTGGCTTTATAATAAACATCAGTTGTATTTCACTGTACCAAGGTACATGGGACAACAAGGTATTGCGTCACTCTCTTCCTATTTGTTAGGGATTCCCTTTCTAAACCCTCACGTCTGGCTGTGGGTATAATGATGTTTCACAGCATTGCTGAAACATCACAGGGACAACTAATACCATCAAACATCTTCCTCAGCTGGGGAATCGGTGATAGAACATGGAACACAGGATAAGGCCCTTCGGCCCACCTTGTCCACGAGGAAGCTGACACAGCGGTGGAGTTGCTGCCTTACAGTGACCGGGGTCTCTGGTGCAGTAACTGCACCACTGCTCCTGCATGTGTAGGAAGGAGCTGCAGATGCAGGTTTACAAAAAGCTAGAGTAACGGGTCAGGCTTGTTAAAGTTAGTTCCACCCATGGTAAACAGTGGAGTTTGAGACACTAGCTGTCAGCAGCAGGAGAAGTGTATTCCATTGCCAGCTGTAAACTCACCATGCTGCACACACCCCATTGTCCATTCACCCACCTTGCAGCACGCACAAGTGCAGAGGCGTGCACTAAAATAACGCGCCAACACAGTGTGCACATTCACACACACAGGGTCAACACAAAGCAGCACCCAACTGTCTGACTCGTAACGTCACCCATCCATGTCCTCCAGAGACGCTGCCTGACCCGCTGAGTTACTCCAGCATTCTGTGTCCTTTTGTGTGAAACAGCATCTGCAGTCCCTTGTTTCTACATGCACTAGATGGAACGCCTCTACTTCCTAAGAGGGCTTAGGAAGTTCCGCATGTTCCCAACTACTCTCACCAACTTCTACAGATGCGCAGCATTTTATCGGGATGCACCACAGCATAGTTTGGGAACAGCTCCATCCAAGACCGCAAAAAATGGCTGAGAGTTGTGGACGCAGCCCAGACCATCCACTGACGCCATTTAAACCAGCAGCATGATCAAGGACCAGTCTCACCCTGGCCACTCCCTCTTCTCCCCTCTCCCATCAGGTAAAGGGCACAAAAGTGTGAAAACGCACATCCCCAGATTCAGGAACAGTTTCTTCCCAGTTATCAGGCAACTGAATCACCCTAGCACACCCAGAGAGCAGTCCTGAGCTCCCATCTTCCTCCTTGGAGACTCTCGGACTATCTTTGCTTGTTCGTTACCGGACTTTATCTTGCACTAAATGTCATTCACGTAATTCCCTTTATCATGTATGTGTACGTGGTGCATGGCTGGATTGTAATCATATATTGTCTTTCCGCTGACTGGTTGATTGAATGGTGGAGTAGGCTTGATGGGCGGATGGGCCCAGTCGCAGAACTTGCCCGGACTAGGGACGCAGGCTTAGAGTTCTGAGGCTTAGAGTAAAGAGAAGAGAACAGGGTCTGCTCAGCGAGCAGTAATGACCTGGAGTTTCCTGCCTGTAACAGATTGATGAGACATGAGGATTGCAAACGGAGCAGGGAATTGGACTGACTAGACTGTCCTGCAGAGAGTGTGGCCTAATGCTCATTCCCACTGTGCCTTCATTCATGACCCAGACTGTGAAAGCTATAATGAATTTGCAGATGAGACATATCTGGGAATCACTGTGACCTGTGGAGAGGCCAGAGATAGATTACATCAAGGTGCAAACAGGCTGACTCACTGTGGTGGGAAGAATGATGAGAGATGACAGAAGGATACAAAGTATGGAGTGATTCAGCGGGTCAGGCAGCGTCTCTGGAGAAAAGGAATAGGTGACGTTTCAGGTCCAGACCCTTCTTCAGACTGAGAGTCCGGGGAAAGGGGAAACGAGAGAAAGGTACAAAGAACAAATGAAGGAAAGGTATGCAAAAGGACAAATCAAAGTCAGTGGTTACAAGGATGGGGGGACCCGACAGGGCAGGTTGAGAAAGTATTAATGATAACGACACAATTCCAGGCTTGATCAGCAGGGACTTGGTGTACAACAGGAGTATTGTGTTTAATTTTAGTTGCGTCACTATGGAACCGAGCCGAGGGCATGAAGGAGGTCTCAGAAAAGGCTTATGTGAATGGTCCGTGAGATGAGGGACCACAGTTACAAGGACATGAAGCTGGGAGGTGATGTTGCAGTTATACAAGACATCGGTGAGGCCGCATTTACAGTATTGTGTTTCGTTCTGGGCACCATGTTATCAGAAAAATGTTATTAAGCTGGAAATGGTGCAGAGATGATTTACGAGGATGTTGCCAGGACTAGAGGGTGTGAGCTATAGGGAGAGGTTGAGCAGGCTGGGTCTATTCCTTGGAATGCAGGAGGATGAGGGGTGATCTCATAGAGGTGTACAAAATCATGAGAGGAATAGATCAGGTAGAGGGGCAGAGTCTCTCGCCCAGAGTAGGGGAATCAAGGACCATATGTTTAAAGGGGAAAGATTTAATAGGAACCTGAGGCGTCACTTTTTCACACAAGGGGTGGTGGGTGTATGGAACAAGCTGCCGGAGGAGGTAGTTGAGGCTGGGACTATCGCAATGTTTAAGGAGCATTTACACAGATACATGGATGGGACAGGTTTGGAGGGATAGGCAGGTGGCACTAGTGCAGCTGGGACATTGTCGGCCAGTTGGGTGAGTTGGGCCGAAGGGCCCATTTCCACACTATATTACCCTATGACTCTATAACGAGGACTCGAAAATGGCTCCAAACTGGCGACTCTGTTTGCTGCCTCAGTGTTCTACTGCTGCACACTTGGGCTGTCTCTGTGCTGCTTATGTAAGAGGTATCTAACTGGTTATGTAGAGTGTTGCTTGTACTGAACCATCTACAACAATGAGTTTCCCTTGTGACAAATAGAGCGTTATACCATACACTATTACACTGCAGTAGTTGTGTTTTTGTATTTGTCGATGATCTATACTATCATTGTACTGGATTGTATGTCAAGCACAGATTTCACTGTGCGTAGGTTCATAGGTACATGAGACAATAATGTTTCATCATCGTCATTGTGGCCTTGAAGGTAGAATTGGTGAAAATAAATGTGTAAGGCTATGGAGAAGGGTGGTGTAGCTCAAAGTATAGACACAAAAAGCTGGAGTAACAGCGGATCAGGCAGCATCTCTGGAGAAAAGGAATTGGTGACGATCTGGGGCGAGACCCTTCTTCACACTGTCTGTGCGTGACTGTCCGTGATGGTAAATTGAATAGATTAATAGATTAAAGGCCGATAAATCCCCAGGGCCAGATAGGCTGCATCCCAGAGTACTTAAGGAAGTAGCTCAGGAAATAGTGGATGCATTAGTGATAATCTTTCAAAACTCTTTAGATTCTGGAGTAGTTCCTGAGGATTGGCGGGTAGCAAATGTAACCCCTCTTTTTAAGAAGGGAGGGAGAGAGAAAACGGGGAATTACAGACCAGTTAGTCTAACATCGGTAGTGGGAAACTGCTAGAGTCAGTTATTAAAGATGGGATAGCAGCACATTTGGAAAGTGGTGAAATCATTGGACAAAGTCAGCATGGATTTACAAAGGTAAATCATGTCTGACGAATCTTGTGGAATTTTTCGAGGATGTAACTAGTAGCGTGGATAAGGGAGAACCAGTGGATGTGGTATATCTGGACTTCCAGAAGGCTTTCGACAAGGTCCCACATAAGAGATTAGTATACAAACTTAAAGCATACGGTATTAGGGGTTCAGTATTGATGTGGATAGAGAACTGGCTGGCAAACAGGAAGCAAAGAGTAGGAGTAAAACGGGTCCTTTTCACAATGGCAGGCAGTAACTAGTGGGGTACCGCAGGGCTCAGTGCTGGGACCCCAGCTATTTACAATATATATATTAATGATCTGGATGAGGGAATTGAAGGCAATATCTCCAAGTTTGCGGATGACACTAAGCTGGGGGGCAGTGTTCGCTGTGAGGAGGATGCTAGGAGACTGCAGGGTGACTTGGATAGGCCCTGGGTGAGTGGGCAAATGTTTGGCAGATGCAGTATAATGTGGATAAATGTGAGGTTATCCACTTTGGTGGCAAAAACAGGAAAGCGGACTATTATTTAAATGGTGGCCGATTGGGAAAAGGGGAGATGCAGCGAGACCTGGGTGTCAGAGTACACCAGTCATTGAAGTAGGCATGCAGGTGCAGCAGGCAGTGAAAAAAGCGAATGGTATGTTAGCTTTCATAGCAAAAGGATTTGAGTACAGGAGCAGGGAGGTTCTACTTCAGTTGTACAGGGTCTTGGTGAGACCACACCTGGAGTATTGCGTGCAGTTTTGGTCTCCAAATCTGAGGAAGGACATTATTGCCATAGAGGGAGTGCAGAGAAGGTTCACCAGACTGATTCCTGAATAATGTCAGGACTGTCTTATGAAGAAAGACTGGATAGACTCGGTTTTATACTCTCTGGAATTTAGGAGATTAAGAGGGGATCTTATAGAAACTTACAAAATTCTTAAGGGGTTGGACAGGCTAGATGCAGGAAGATTGTTCCCGATGTTGGGGAAGTCCAGGACAAGGGGTCACAGCTTTAAGGATAAGGGGGAAATCCTTTAAGACCGAGATGAGAAAGACTTTCTTCACACAGAGAGTGGTGAGTCTCTGGAACTCTCTGCCACAGAGGGTAGTTGAGGCCAGTTCATGGCTATATTTAAGAGTGAGTTGGATGTGGCCCATTGTGGCTAAGGGATCAGAGGGTATGGAGAGAAGGCAGGTACGGGATACTGAGTTGGATGATCAGCCTGATCATATTGAATGGCGGTGCAGGCTCGAAGGGCTGAATGGCCTACTCCTGCACCTAATTTCTATGTTTCTATGTTTCTATGTTCTGAAGAAGGGTCTCGACCCAAATTGTCACCTATTCCTTTTCCCCGGAGATGCTCCAGAGAACCCGTTGACTGTGCCAGTATTTTGATTTGATTTGATTTAATTTATTGTCATTGTTTTCAATTAAGAGACAACAATATTCTCTTTCCCTTACAGTCATACAAAAAATAAAATAAAAAAAACAGAAAAACACACACAGAAGTGCACAACACCAACATCCTCACAGCGGCACTAAAGTTCCCCACTGTGAGGGAAGGAACCAAAGTGCAGTCAACCTCCTCACTGTTGTTCCCTGCGGCTCCCGATGTCCACAGGCCGCGCTGGGCGGAGATTCGTGCTGGCCACACCCGGGTCGCAGGACTCCGCGAAGGGAGCTGCGCACCCACAGCTCCGCGATGTTGGAGCAGTGGCCCAGCACTCCGGAACTCCATGCAGCGATCCCAGGTAAGGCCTCGATGTATTGAGCTGCTGAAGCTCTGGTCCGGTCCTGGCAGGAAAGGCCACGCCAATCCAGCTGGCGGGCCACGGGGGGGGGGGACACGCGACTTGGACAATAGCCGCATCCTCACCAGGAAGCGACTGAAGGACGGTTTCCCCCTTACCCTACCCGCTCCCCCCCACATAAAATACTGCAAAAAACTAAAAAACACACTCTAAGCATAACAAAAAATAAAAAAGACAACCAGACTGTGGGTGGAGGCAGCCAGTAACAGCGCCACCGGGTTTAAGTATAAACCAGCATCTTGAGTATAAACCAGCATCAGCAGTTCCTCCCTACATTGTAAAAGCAGAATACTCTTCCATCAGGGCTGCACGGTGGCGCAGTAGAGTCGCTGCCTCACCCGGGTTCCATCCTGACTACGGGCGCTGTCTGTACGGAGTTTGTACGTTCTCCCCGTGACCTGCGTGGGGTTTCTCCGGTTTTCTTCCACACTCCAAAGATGTACAGGATTGTTGGTTTAATTGATTTGGTAGAATTGTAAATTGTCCCTCGTGTGAGTAGGATAGTGTTAGTGCGCGGGGATCGCTGGATGGCACTGACTCAGTGGGCCGAAGGGCCTGTTTCCGTGCTGTATCTCTCTGAACTAAGCTAAACAACAGTTATGAGAAGAGGGTGTCAGGGGTCATGGGGAGAAGGCAGGAGAATGGGGTTAGGAGGGAGAGATAGATCAGCCATGATTGAATGGCGGGGTAGACTTGATGGGCCGAATGGTCTAATTCTGCTGCTATCAATTATGAAATTATGAAAGTATGTTTCATGAAGATTATTTCTTACACGCATTATCAGTTGGAGGTAATTAGCAGCACAACTCATTGCAGTAATAGAGTCATAGAATGATAGAGTGATACAGTGTGGAAACAGGCCCTTCAGCCCAGCTTGCCCACACCGGCCAACATGTCCCAGCTACACTACTCTCACCTGGCTGTGTTTGGCTCATATCCCTCTAAACATGTCCTGTCCACGTTCCCGTCCAAATGTTACTTAAACATTTTCATGTGCAATGCTACTGTTAGCGGGAAGTGTGCTGGAAACAGAAGCACTAATGGAACCACAGCTTTGTCCAACTGTTCCCACAGGGGTGAGTGATTGAGGCATTAGCCATCAATGAGGGTGGTGTAATTCAACAAAAGAAAGGCTTCACCCACCGTGAACATCGATGGTGATGAGAGCGGCCAGAGTTATTCGAGCCATTTTGGTCAGCTTGCCCCGCACCAGGGTGACGATATCTTCAATCTGTTCATTGCTTTTGTCCAGGAACACCTTCAGCCCTTCCTGCTGGGTGATGGCCTGGAAGGAGAACAAGGCTGAGATAGGCCGCAGGCCTGACACTGGCTCCAGTCATCTTTCTCTTCACACCTGTTGCTGCACAAGCAGGTCTAGGGGCTATGAGCCTCGCACAGGGCCTGCGGGGAACCGTGCCGTTCCAGACCGCAGTTCCTGGAGGTCTCATCAGGCTGGGTTGGAGTGCTCGGTTCGAGTCGGGTTGGGTCTGAGTCCTGGGGTCGGGTTGAGGATGAGGTGGGGTCGGGTCGGGTTGGATCTGAGTCCTGGGGTCGGGTCGGGTCAGAGTCCTGAGGTCGGGTCGGGTCTGAGTCCTGGTGTCGCGTTGAGGATGAGGTGGGGTCGGGTTGGGTCGGGGTACACGGGTCGGGTCGGGTTGGGTCTGAGTCCTGGTGTCGCGTTGAGGATGAGGTGGGGTCAGGTTGGGTCGGGGTACACGGGTCGGGTCGGGTTGGGTCTGAGTCCTGGTGTCGCGTTGAGGATGAGGTGGGGTCAGGTTGGGTCGGGGTACACGGGTCGGGTCGGGTTGGGTCTGAGTCCTGGTGTCACGTTGAGGATGAGGTGGGGTCGGAGCCTCGGCCGGAGTCAGGCCATGCTGGGAGCCTCGGGGGTCTAGACAGGCCGAGGTCGTGCCGAGAGGGACAGGCCTCGCATCCGAGAGGTACTGCCATTGTGGGGGGGGGGGGGATTGCGAAACTAAGGGGGACCTAGTGTGGGGGTGGGGGTGTATTTTTGGCGACTGTCGGCACATTTGTGGCGATTGCAGTTACAGTTTCACTGTACCCAGCTCGGAACGTGACAATAAAATATCATCATCGCACCACGTCAGGAAGAGGATCGAGAACCTTATGTCCTGGTGTCGAGACGACAACCTTTCTCTCAATGTCAGCACGACCAAGGAGATAGTGACCGACTTCAGGAAGTGAAGCGATACACACACCCCAGTTTGCATTCGTGGTGCCGATGTAGAGATGTTTGTAATCGTCAAGTTCCTGGGATTAAATATCACCAACAACTTGTCCTGGACCACCCATATTGAAGCAACGACCAAGAAGGGACATCAATGCCTCTACTTCCTCAGAAGGCTTTAGGAAGTTTGGCATGTCCCCTACAACTCTCACTAACTTCTACAGATGCACCACATAAAGCATTTTATCAGGATGCATCACAGCTTGGAGTGGGAACAGCTGCATCCGAGACCGCAAGGAATTGCGGTGAATTGTGGATGCAGCCCAGACCATCACACAAACCAAACTCCCTTCCATTCTCTTTGTTTATACCTCACGCTGCCTCGGCAAGTCCAGCAGCATAACCAAGGATGAGTCGCACCCTGGCCACTCCCTCTTCTCCCCTCTCCCATCAGGCAAAACGCACACCTCCAGATTCAGGGACAGTTTCTTCCCAGCTGTTATCGGGCAACTGAACCATCCTACCACAACTAGAGAGCAGTGCTGAATTACTATCTACCTCATTGGAGGCCCTCGGTTTTAGTTTTGATCAGACTTTACTGGATTTTATCTTGCACCAAACATTATTCCCTTCATCATGTACAACGGGACAACTCGATTGTAATCATGTATTATAGCGAGACACGCGTTAAGAAACAGTGATATTTATTGGTAGTTACAGAGTCAGACACTCGCGCGCTGAGAGTGAGCACTAACTCAGTTGGGCACACCCATGACTCATGAAGTCATCTTCCGTCCAAACGCAGTCACGTGCCCCTTCCAGTTCCACTAACGAGGGTTCGATCTATAACTGGCCTAACCACCAGATGGTGCCGCAGTATATCTTTTCGCTGACTGGTTGGCACGGAAGTTGAAGCTATTCACTGTACCTCATGACACGTAACAATAAACTGTCTGTGTAGCTTAGTGTGCCTATGTCAGTGTGCGTGTGTGTCTGGGGTTTCTGCATCTGTCCACCTGTGTGTCTGTGTGTATATGTAGGTGAGAGGCTTGGGATTAGGGGCGATTCCTTCAGGCCTGTTTGTGCGCTGTATGTCTACAGTCTGAGGCGTGAGGACCCACTGAGTTGTAGTGGCCTGTGACTCCCTCAGCTTCTCCTTAACATGGTGGCCGAGTCTCAGATGCTGGCCAAGGACTGCTGTGCCACTCCATGCTCCACTAGGAAGGCTGCACTTCCCAACAATGCTCCCAGCAACACGGTGTCGCAGCACACAGCGTGAATCTGGAGGTGTGGGTTTTCACGCGCTTATACCTCATGCCTGATGGGGAGAAGGGAGACGAGGGTGTGACGGGTCCTTGATTATGCTTGGGGGAATGGCGTCCTGTATGGGTATGGCTGCCCAGCCTGCAGCTGTCCATTTTTTCACTTCCTTTTTTTAATTTTTAGTTAGTTGAGTTTTTTTTTTCGGAGCTGTCGGATGGGGGGGGTGGGAATGGGGAAACTGCTTTTCCTAGTCCCTACCTGGTCAGAGAGGCGGCTTTTCTCCGGGCTGCATCTTCGACCCACGCTCGCGGCCTACGGCGGGCCCGGAGCGGCGTTTCCTGAGGGACCCGGCCAGAACCTCGGCTTCGGCGGCAGCACAGCGCTGGATCGCTATCGCGGAGCGTGCGATGCCTCGCCCGGGTCCCCGCGCTGGGGCTGGTGTGCTGAGCCCGCCGATAAACAACATCGTGGAGCTGCGGGGTCTGTGGAGCGGCCACCGTGGGAGCCTGGGATCTCTCGCCGAGATCGCCAGTGGGGGAGCTCCGTCCAGCGCGGCCTGTCGGCTTCGGAAGCCGCGGTCTACGGTAAGGAAGCGGCCGTTCCAGGTGTCCCAAGCCGCTGACAGGATTCTCCCGACGCCAGAGCACCCATCATCCCGGCGACAATGGCCTGGAACATCGGGCCTCCGTGAAGGCGACCGCGGAGGCCTCAATAGGCCCGACTATGGGTGGACATGGGGATGGGACTGCACTTTGTGCCTTCCCTCATAATGGGAACCAATTGTGGGGGGGTGTTTTTTTATGTTAAAAAGTCTTTATTATTGTTACATCCGTATTCTTGTTTACGCACTGCATTGGCAAGAAGCATTTCGCTGCCAATTGGTGTATGTGACTAATAAAGAACCTTTGAACCTTTGAAACCTTTGCTGCTGGCCTTGCCGAGGCAGCGTGAGGTGTAAATGGAGTGAATGGAAGGGAGGTTGATTTGTGTGATGGTCTGGGCTGCGTCCACAATTCTCTGCAATTCAATGCGGATTGGGATGGAGCTGTTCCCAAACTGACCTGTGATGCAACCTGATAACCTTCTACCACTGTCCATTCACTTCAGCTTTATCAGGGTTCCTTGATGCTGGGCTTGGTTGACTGCCGCCTGGATGACCAACGCATTTGGCTTCCCCTCATCTCTGGGGATCAGCCCCAATGCCCCTTGTCTGGGCCAAGGCAGTGATGTGGTGTGCTGATGCCCATGCGTTCAGGAAACAAACCAGGTACCAGCGAGTAGGTGACTCATTGTCCTCTGACAGTACTGTTGAGAACTATTTCTCTGAAGATTGGGCATGGACAGAAAATTGACAGGAAAAAAACACAAAGTGCTGGAGGATTTAGTGTACGGGGGTCGCTGGTTGGCACATACTCGGTGGGCCCAAGGGCATGTTTCCACACTGTATCTCTAAACTTAACAAAACTAAACTAACCTAAAAACATTCAGCGGATCCGGCAGCATCTGGGGAGGGAATGGACAGGTGATATTTCCAGAAGACAGACACAAAAATGATGGAGTAACTCAGCGGGTCAGGCAGCATCTCTGGAGAAAAAGGAACAGGTGACATTTCGGGTCGAGACCCTTCTTCAGACTGAAAATCGGGGGAGAGGAAAACTAGAGATGTGGATGGTACAAATAAATAAAAGATATGTAAAAAGCAATAATGATCAATGAATAGTAGAGCCCACAATGGTCCATTGTTGGCTATGGGATAGGTGACAATGAGTGATACAGACAGTGAAACTCAGCAGGACGGCAGTGAAACTAGTACGATGATTAGGGTGGGGGAGGGACGAAGAGAGGGGGGGATGCAAGGGTTACTGTACTTGAAGTTAGGGAAATCAATATTCATACCACTGGGGTGTAAGCTGCCCATGTGAAATATGAGGTGCTGTTCCTCCAATTTGCGTTTGGCCTCACTCTGACAGTGGAGGAGCCTAGGACCGAAAGGTCCAGATGATTCTCCAGAGATACTGCCTGACCCGCTGAGTTGCTCTAGCACATTGTGTCTATCTTCAGTAATATTTCTGGTCAGCACCTTGCATCATTTGGGACTTTAGCAGCCTGACCCAAAACATTGCCTGTCCCATTTCCCCCACAGATGCTGCTGGCCCACAGAGTATCTCCAGCGCTTGGTATTTTGCTCATAATTCAATATCTTCAGTGTCTCGTGTCCCCAGAAATTTAGGAGATTGGAGAATTGTCCCGCTTTGGATAACCAAATACATCGCTGGGGAATGTTCCACCCTTACACCTCATAAGATCATAAGTGATAGGAGATTGACCCATCAAGTCTACTCCGCCATTCAATCATGGCTCATCTAATCGCTCCCTCCTATCCCCATTCTCCTGCCTTATTCCCATAAACTGACACCCGTACTAATCGGGAATCTATCTATCTCTACCTTATAAACATCCGCCGACTTGGCCTCCACAGCCACCTGTGGCAACGAATTTTCACAGATTCACCACACTCTGCCTAAAGAAATCATCTCCCCATCTCCTTCCTAAAAGAATGTCCCCTAATTCTGAGGATATGACCTCTAGTCCTAGACTCTCCCACTAGGGGAAAACATTCTCTCCACATCCACTCTGATTATTCTGTCCGTTTCAATGAGGTAGAAACATCGAAACATAGAACATAGGCGCAGTTGGCCATTCTGCCCTTCGAGCTAGCACTACCATTCAATATGATCATCCAAAATCAGTACCAACATTCCTGCTTTTTCCACATATCCCTTGACTCCGTTAGCCCAAAGAGGTAAATCGAACCCTCTCTTGAAAACATCCAGCGAATTGGCCTCCACTGCCTGGTGTGGCAGAGAATTCCACAGATTCACAACTCTCTGGTTGAATGTTTTTTTCCTCATCTCAGTCCAAAATGGCCTACCCCTTATTCTTAAAACTGTAACCCTGGTTCTGCAGTCCCCCAACATCGGGAACATTGTTGCTGCATCTAGCCTGTCCAATCCCTTAAGAATTTTATATGTTCTATTAGATTTCCTCTCATCCTAAAATTCCAGTGAATACAAGCCCAGTCGACCCATTCTTTCATCATATGACACTCCAGCCATCCCAGAATTAACCTGGTGAACCTACGCTGCACTCCCTCAATAGCAAGTATGTTCTTCAAATTAGGAGAGAAAACTGTGCACAATACTCTAGGTGCGGTCTCACCAGGGCTCTGTACAACTGCAGTAGTACTACCTGCTCCTAAACTCAAATCCTCTCACAGTGAAGGCCAAACATGCCATTCTTCACTGCCTGCTGTACCTGCATGCTTACTTTCAGTGACTGATGTACAAGGAGCCCCAAGTCTCGTTGCACTTCCCTTTTCCTAATCTGGCACCATTCAGATAATAATCTTGCCTTCTGTTCTTGCCACCAAAGTGGATAACCTTACATTTATCCACATTATACTGCATCTGAAATGCATCTGCCCACTCACCCAACCTATCTAAGTCACCCTGCAGCCTCATAGCATCCTTCTCGCAGCTCACACTGCAACCCAGCTTTGTGTCATTCGCAAACTTGGAGCTGTCGACTAAATTGTTCATATATATTGTAATTAACTGGGGTCCCAGCACCAAGCCTCGCGGTACCCCACTAGTCACTGGTGACCATTCTGAAAAGTACCCGTACCTTGGAGATGGGATGACCGGTGACATTCCTGTTGGAAGCAGGGATAGTTGGAGCCCGAGGATAGTGGAGGTTTGTTTCACTGCTGTCAGGCGGAGAGGTGGATTGCGGACTGGATTTGGAGCCAGTTTGTGCAGCGTAGTGCATGCTCTGACTCTTGCACTGTCTGTGGCTGTGGGTCTTTTAGGTTTGGCTTGTCATTGTTACCTGTACTGAGATACAATGAGAAGCCCTGTGTTGCCTTCTACCCCATCAAATCAAATCGTTTAGTTTAGGAAGGAACTGCAGATGCTGGTTTAAACCGCAGATGTGGTTTCACTGCCTGCATGCAGGTGCAGCAGGCAGTGAAAAAAAGCGAATGGTTATGTTAGCTTTCATAGCAAAAAGGATTTGAGTACAGGAGCAGGGAGGTTCTACTTCAGTTGTACAGGGTCTTGGTGAGACCACACCTGGGAGTATTGCGTGCAGTTTTGGTCTCCAAATCTGAGGAAGGACATTATTGCCATAGAGGGAGTGCAGAGAAGGTTCACCAGACTGATTCCTGGGATGTCAGGACTGTCTTATGAAGAAAGACTGGATAGACTCGGTTTATACTCTCTGGAATTTAGGAGATTAAGAGGGGATCTTATAGAAACTTACAAAATTCTTAAGGGGTTGGACAGGCTAGATGCAGGAAGATTGTTCCCGATGTTGGGAAGTCCAGGACAAGGGGTCACAGCTTAAGGATAAGGGGGAAATCCTTTAAGACCGAGATGAGAAAGACTTTCTTCACACAGAGAGTGGTGAGTCTCTGGAACTCTCTGCCACAGAGGGTAGTTGAGGCCAGTTCATTGGCTATATTTTAGAGTGAGTTGGATGTGGCCCTTGTGGCTAAGGGGATCAGAGGGTATGGAGAGAAGGCAGGTACGGGATACTGAGTTGGATGATCAGCCATGATCATATTGAATGGCGGTGCAGGCTCGAAGGGCTGAATGGCCTACTCCTGCACCTAATTTCTATGTTTCTATGTCTATGTTTCTATGTTTCTATGTTCTATGTTTCTATGTTTCTAAACCGAAGATAGACACAAAATGCTGGAGTAACTCAGCGGGTCAGGCAGCATCTCTGGAGAGAAGGTGACGTTTCAGGTCGCGAGTCTGAAGAAGGGTCTCGACCTGAAACGTCACATGTTCCTTCTCCCCAGAGATGCTGACTGTCCTGCTGAATTTTACTCCAGCATTTTGTGCCTATCAATAGTTTATTTTATTTCGGAGTCACGTGAGTGACTTCGTGACGACCCACCAGCACGCATGCGCAAATATCGTCGCATGCATTTGCTACCGACAAGCTGGGGGGGGGGGGGGGGGGGGAGTGCGCTCTCTCCATGGCTCCTTCAACAACGCAGTCAAGGTAAGTACACTAACCTTTCGTTGGTTGCAGGATGGAAGTCCAACGGCAACGGGAAAGGGCAAGGATAACTTTCCAGGAGCCGCGGGACGCCGACAGGCCAGCGGCCACTTTCTCCGGAGCTGCGAGCACCACCGGCAGCATCCGGACGGCCGGGGGTAAAGGTGCGGAAGTCGGGCGCATCCGTTACACCAGCGCCCCGACTTATCTCCCGAATGGATGTCCGCACTGGAGCTGGGAATTCCAGACCCAGACTTTGTGCCCCCATCCCCCAGGAAGCGGGGGAGCAACCAGGTACGTGGGAAAGTGCCTCGCTCACCGACAGCGGCATCACCCCGTGTTGCTGTGGATCCACGGGGGCCGGGCGGGGAGTGGCTGCGCTACAGGGGAGCCCCGCAGCCGCAGCACGCCACGTACAGCTGCCGGGGATATCTGCCGTAGGGCAGGCCGGCAGAGCTACTGCTGCGTCGAGCAGCCCTGCAGGAGCGGGAGCTGCCGGCATAACGCCGCGTCAGGCTGCGGTCAAGGGCGCCGGTGGCAGCAGTAGACGGTCGGTTAGCTTAGCTCTGGCAGCTGCCGACCATGCGCCTCCACGCAGAACATTGGGCGATAGTGGAGGTAAGCCTGCACGGACTTCGGGGACCAGCGCCGACTCGTCTCCACTGCCTTCCTACCAGGCAGCTGGACCGCCACAGTCCGCTCGGAGGCCGACTAGCTGTGCGGGAGTTGTATGGGCCTGCAGGAGCAGTAGCCCACGACAACCTATCTTCGGACCCTAGTCTGCATCTTATGGAGGTGTGGTCCGCTGGTGGAAGCCCCAGAGAATTTGCAGAGCCTGGGGAAGTCGGCTTGTCCGCCGCGAGTAGCGGGGACGGTCGCATTGCTCGGTTGGAGCTCTTGGTGGAGCAACTACTCCAGTGGGACATGGACCGGGATGAACGGGAGTCTCGGGCCTCCACAAGCCACGCCAGGAGACCGCCCCGAATATCGTCTTCTCCAGCCAGCCGTACCAGAAGTTGCCTGGACGCTGCCTTCGATGACGAACCAGGGATGCCGGAGGGAGTAGATCCAGTGCAAGGGGCGGACCTGCTTGATGTAGGGGTGAAATATGCCACAGCTACCCACACTGGGGAGCCGCTGCACCCCAAACTGGCGGGCACCATTTACTAGCTGACCACACGCCAGCTTCTGGGTCAGGTAGTCAAGTTCAAGCCGCCTGAAAACTGCATCAACTTGAGTGTCCCCACGGTCAATGCTCAAATCTGGGGGAATTTGAGTACTACCACCAAGATGCTGGACGTCCGCTTCCAGCGCATCCTCAAACTCCTCAAACTCCTGTCGACAGGCATCAGGGCATTTGCCAGGACCCTCGATGGGGATAACGTGACCAGTGAGCAGCAGGATGCCCTGGCATTCTCTGCCATATGCAGTTGGAAATGAACTGCCTTCGTCAGAGCTCCATCCGGCCCACTCTCCACCCAAAATTTGCAGGGTTGTGCCGTCCCTCCACCACCCCACCACCTCATCAGCTGTTCGGGGAAGATCTGCCGAAACAAGTCAAAGATGTGGACGAGGAGGCCAAGACCGTTGGCCTTATGCAACCACCACCGGCTAAAGTACACCAACGACAGCAACCGTACCCTACCTGGAAACCTCGCCAGCCGGAAAGGGCACCCAGGACCTACCCGCCTCCAGTTCCCCAACAGCAGAGGCCTTTTTTAGGGCAAGGCCTGCAGAGGCCCGCATGGAAGATGCGGCCACAGCCACGCCAAGCAGCACGACATCCCCCCAAAACGCCATGCACCAAGACCCGCCGTTCCCCATGGAGGTAAGGGGGTCTGGTTCGTCTAAGGAAGTAGCGATTGTAACCTCACAAGTAGGGGGACGGTTGCGGGCATTTCGTGGTGCTTGGGATGCAATAACCACAGACACGTTTATTCTACAAAGTGTTCACAGTTATGTCATAGAATTTATTAATGGGAAACTTCCCCTAAACAGCATGGACCTCAGCGCACATTTACGCTCTCTCAAAACGAGCTAAAGGAGGGCCATGCTGCAATTTCTACGGCAGCAGCCAAAGGGAGTGATCGGTAAACCGACTCACAAACCCTTGTGTTTGTGTCCAACATCTTTCCAAACCAAAAAAGATGGTGGATGTCGGATTATCATAGACCTAACCCCAGTTGAACACTTTTGTACAATATACCCATTTCAAATGGAACCTTTGAAACAGCTAAGCAGCTGCTTTACCAGGGGTACTTAATGGCTTGCATCGATTTAAAAAGTGCATACTATACAGTCCCCATCATAGAATCTCACAGGAGTTCCTAACTATCCAAACTACCCGGTCTCAAGTTTACTTCGGAGTCACGTGAGTGACTACGTGAAGACCCCGTTCCAGCACGATGCGCGACATTAGCGTTCTGCAGTGCACCGCGACGGAACGGGAGTTCAAGGCGCTCCCGCTACAAATTGAAAGTCGGGCCGACAGGTAAGTTTACCGTGGCCGTGTGTCTTTCTCTCTGTGGTCTTGTGTTCAGGAGAATGAGCAAGGCCCGAGGAAAGAAGCCTGCAGCTCGCCCCGTTCGTCCTCGTTGAGGAATGCTCTTTGGAGGGGGGGCAAGAGAGGCGGCGGTTATAACTACCGAGCGAGCCCAGCACCGCTAGTGCTGCCTGAGCAAGCGGGCTGGAGGTACCTACAGCCGGAACCGGGCGGTAGTGTCCGACGTTTCGGATGAAGATGCCTTACCGCTCGAGAGCACAGGCAGCCGCCTAAGCCGCATGGAACGGCTTATGGAGCAATTGCTCCAGCGAGATCTGCCTGAGAGAGCAGCAGCAGCCTCGCCAAGGGAGTTCAGGCACTCCCGCAGTGCCTTTTACGGCACTGGCCATTGCTTCACCTTCTTTTGAAGGCAGCATTGGCGACAGGTCTGGGGCTTGGTCAAGAAGAGGGGTCACTGGCTGAAGATTTCGGGAGTACGCAGGGTGTACAGGAACAGGAAGAGCTGCTGGGTGTGGTCAACCGTACGTGGCCATTCCACAAGCGGGGTCGGCATTAGAGCCGAAAACTTGCAGCCAGCATTAACCACCTGTCCTCTAACCCCTACAAGAACAAGTGGTCAATGAGGCTCTTAACTATATACAGCCCCAGGAAAATTGTACATCTTGGAATGTACCTGCTGTCAATAGCCAAATTTGGGACATTTGGGCAGAGAACATCAGAAACTGGAGTTGAAGCTCCAGAAGATCCTTAAATTCCTGACTGCAGGAATAACATCTTATGCTCGGTCCATTGATGGTGCGGACATCTCCACAAATCAGCAAGACACATTAGCTCTGCTGTCAGAGTGCACCACAATATGAGATAAATAATTTGCGAAAGGAGATATCAAGCCTGCCTCAACCCTAAATTTGCGGGACTCTGCAAAACACGGGTTCAGAACCTCCTATTCTGCTTTGGGAAAGACCTTCCAAAAAAGGATTGAAAGACCTGAAGAAGAATCCAAGACCTTTGGTCTCGTGAGGGCAGGTTTGGGACCGTGCAGACCCAAAAACCCAGGCGGCAGTACCCATGGCGTCCACCAGTCGTCGACCCACACTATGGGACTGGTGAAAAGCTCGGGGTCCGCAACCATTCCCGTAAGCCTTTTTTAGGCCAGGGCCAGAGCGGACCCATGAAAAATGCGCACCCCCAACAACATCGAGATCAACATCAACCCTCTACAGCCCAGCAGACGCCTCATCACCCAGCGAAGAGGCAGACGAAGCACCAATAACCATGGAGGTAGGTGGGTCTGGTTCCTCTCAGCATATGTGCAGGTAGGGGCTCTGTGCTAACAGGGGGGAGATTGCACTTGTTTTTGGATGCATGGGAAATCCATCACTAATGACAAGTATATACTCAGCAGCGTTCATGGCTACAAAATTGACTTTGTCCATAAAGATTTTCCACCAGTTTCAGCATATACCCAAAAGGGTATTCACCCTCTCAGTCAAGGAAAAACAAGAGGGTCAAGCTGAACTGATGAGATTACAGCTAAAGGTGTATTGAAAGAACAAAACATGATCACCTTTGGAATTTGTGTCTAATATTTCACTAAAATCAAAAAAGATGGTGGACGACGCATCATCATTGACTTAACTACTTTGAACAAGTCTGTCAGGTATATACATTTCAAGATGGATACTTTTGAAACAGCCAGACTATTGGTTTCTAGGACACACGGGTACTTTCTAGCAAGCATTGATTTAAAAGATGCCTACTACTCAGTACCATACACAAGGACCATCGAAAATATTTAAAATTTATCTGGATGAAACACTTATGGCTCAATATAAAGCCTTACAAATGGGCTAACCTCTGCTCCAAGGTTGTTCACTAAAATCTTAAAACCTGCCTTGGCATTATTGAGGAAACAAAAGCATATAGTCATGGCGTATTTAGACGACATTTTAATAGTAGGGAAAACCTTGGAGGACAGCTATTTTGGCAGTCGCAGCCACAAACGTTTTTGTTTGAAACTTTGGGGTTTGTCATACATCCAGAAAAATCCAATCTTACACCGTCCACTGCCATGGACTATCTTGGATTTACGATAGATATGTTCGCATGATTGTAAACTCTGCCGAAGGGGAAGCATCAGAATTGGCGCTATCATGCAACAAACTCATGAATAAACATCAGTCCAACCATACGGGAAGTAGCTAGAGTTATTGGCAAAATGGTAGCAGCTTTCCCAGCTGTACAATTTGGGCCTTTGCACTATCAAAATTTGCAAAGAGCTAAAGTGCATGCACTAAAGCAAAACTCAGGTCACTTTGACCGAGCTATGAGTTTAACTGCTGAATCCATTCCAGAGTTTACAATGGTGGGCGAGGAATGTAAGACTCAGCTCCAGTCCCCATTATGATCACCAACCAGTATTAACATTTCAAAACGGATGCCAGTGCTTTGGGCTGGGGAAAGCAACTAACATGCAATTCCAGCACAGGGGGCAGATGGAGTAAATTTGAATCATCTTGCTACAGACACGGGGTATCAACCTATTTAGAAATGTTGGGTGGTTTTATGGGTTAAAAAGCATATTCATGTAATACGCATCATGCACATGTCCGGTTGCAACTAGATAATACCACGGTGGTGGCTTATATCAATCACATGGGTGGTGTAAAGTCGATATCGTGTGTGTGACAATTTGGCCAACCTAATCTGGCAATGGTGTGTTGAAAGGCATATTTGGTTATCAGCAACTTACCTTCCAGGTAAGCAAAAATACAGTGGCAGACACCAGGTCACGTAGATTTAATGATAACATCGAATGGATGTTAATCCCAAAGTGTTTGCTGAAATTACAAAGCAATATGGCACACCAGATATCGATCTATTTGCATCCAGGTGAATCACCAGGTACCAACGTATGTCGCTTGGGAACCAGACCTGAGGCAGCAGCAGTTGATGCATTCTCGCTGCATTGGGGGGAAATGTTCTTTTATGCTTTTCCTCCTTCTGCCTCATCGTCGGGTATTACGCAAGATTCAATTGGATTCCGCTTCAGGAATCTTGATAATACCTGACTGGCCTACACAGCCATGGTTCCCAGTGGCTTTCGACATGGCTGTTGAAACACGTTGGAATTCCCCAGCAGTCGACAGTTATTAATCCACCCCCGTGTCAGGCATTAGTCACCCGTGCCATGACAGAGTCAATCTCTGGCTTGCAGATTCTAAAAGACCTCTACTGGGCTGGGACTGTCTGAGGACGCCATCAACATGATGACCGCATTGTCTCACCGGGAGTCCACCAGGAGACAATACCTGACCAATATAAGAAAATGGGAACGGTATTGCTCCAAAACAGGAACTACCTACACACAGCTACAGCCACCAGTGTTGTGGAGTTTCTGCTTGGATTTAATCGGGAAGGACTCAGCTACAGCGCCATTAATACAGCCAGTGAGTGCGTTGTCAGCTTATTTGGTTCCAGCAGCAGGACAACTGACTTTGGGGTCCCATCACTAGTGGTCAAAATCATGAGGGGCATTTTTAACACCAATCCCCCTAGGCCTAGGTACACTCAGATCTGGGATGTCAGCATAGTATGACGTACCTTAGGGGATGGCCACCACCCAGGTCACTTACTCTGGAACAAACTTACACTGAAATCAGTCATGCTCATGGCTCTAGTGTCAGCTCAAGGGTACAGTCCCTCCACTTCTGAGGCTGGACAGCATGACAGAGTCATTGGACTGTATCACATTTCACATTCAGGGGCTGGTCAACAATCTAGACCAGGTACCACGCCTCCAGTTATGGAGTTCCGGGCATATTCACCTGACCACGGTTGTGTGCCAAGGGGACCCATCTCGCCAACTACATAGACACACATATAACTTAGAGGGAGAGAAAAAAGCCTTATGGATAAGCCACAAGAAGCCTCATGGTCAGGTGACGAGCCAACCATTTCAAGGTGGTCAAGCAGGTGCTTAAGTCGCAGGAATCGTTACTAATGTGTACAAATTCATTCCACAGGGCTGCATCTACGTCGGCGGCTAGGCAAAATGGATGTGCCTATGGACCATATTCTGGCCAGAGCAGGATGGTCCTCGGAAAGAACTTTCCAAAGGTTTTATAATAAGCCGTGGCGGAGCTGCTACAGTTGCAGACAGAATTTTAGAGTCTGCAGCAGATAATATTTAATTTAAGCCCGGGGGAGCTCTCTGTTTTTTGTTGTTATTAAATAAACCTTTTTTGTTCACAAACAGGTTATTGTTGATTGTATAACAGCTTCCTCCCTCTAAGGTCTTAAGGCAGTGAGTGAAGCATGAGCTGGTACACGGTTCGGATTCACAGAGCTTTGAAGTCTTCACGTAGTCACTCACGTGACTCCGAAGTAAAATAGTAGATTAAATGAGAACTTACCAGTTCGAAGTTTGATCTGTATTTTATGAGGGTTACGATGAGGGATTACGTGCCCTCCCCGCTCCCACCCTCTATTATACAGATCAAACTGGTTAATTAAGTTTCTTATTTTTTCTTTACTATATTTATTTCAATTGTGTGTTTTTCTGTGAATCACACCGCTGCTTTGAAGAAATGTCGCGCATGCGTGCTGGACGGGTTCTTCCCGTAATCCCTATCGTAACTCCTCATAAATACAGATCAAACCTTCGAACTGGTAAGTTCTCATTTAATCTTACTATTATGGGCTACCTGGGCTTCCCCATTGACACAAGGGAATGACGTTCACCATCCGACCAACAAAGCTTCAGACATTAAAGAAGCATGCAAAGCCTTGCTTGCGCCAGGGTACCGACTATCAGACAGACGGCCAAGGTCATTGGGAACTTGGTAAGCTACATTCTCAGCTGTGCATTCAGACCATTACATTACCAAAATTACAAAGAGCAATGATCTCAGCGTTAAAAGCAAATGCTGGGCACTTTGACAGACGATACGGCTGCCAACATAAGGCTAAAGCTGAGCTACATGGTGGATTGACAATATTAGTGAGTGTCACAAACCCTATCATGTTAGCAACCATCAGTCGTTGCTACAGACTGATGCAAGCGCACAAGGCTGGGGTGCAACTGACAAACGTCCAATTGTGGTGGCAGATGGGATCCTCAGGGTCTACCCTCCTCCCAGCACAAGGGATCGAGACTATCTGGAGATGTTAGGGGCTTTCCATGGGCTGCGGGCATTCTGCACTAACTTACAGCATTTTAACATGTCCGCCTCGAAAGATAACACCACGGTGGTGGCTTATATATATAAATCATATGGGTGGTATCAGTGGTATCTTGTGACGAATTGGCTAACTCACTCTGGCACTGGTGCATTGAGAGAAATATTTGGATAACAGCGACCCTATCTACCAGGGTAAGTCAAACACAGTTGGCGGGACACCAGGTCATGAGTGTTCAATGATATAACATCAATTGGATGTTGAACCCCAATTTTGCTGACATTATAGCTAACTTTGGCCCACACCAGATATGGACCTTTTTTGCATGCAGGTTTGAACCATCAGATCCCAACGTATGTGTCTTGGGAACCAGACCCTGGGGCAGTAGCTATGGATGCTTTTTCTCTCCATTGGGGGGAAATGGTTTTGCTACGCATTTCCCCCATTCTGCCTCATCAGTCGGGTATTGCAGAAAATTCAACTGGATTCTGCACCTGGCATTTTGATCATACCCGACTGGCCTACACAGCCATGGTCCCCGATGGTCCTCCGAGTTTCGAAACCTCCATAGATTCAGTTTGGTAACAACCCCGAATTGATTACTAACCCCATTACGCGGGACAGTCACCCGTGCCATGGTCACCTAAACATGTTGGCGCTGCAGGTTCTAAAAGACCACTCGTCAAGGCGGGCATTCTCACCACGAGCCATGGAACACATCTCAGCGTCATGCCGAGCATCAACCCGGAGGCAGTACCTCACCCAGGTCAGGAAGTGGGAGGCATTCTGCTCCCGTATCCAACACGACTTCCAATCTCGGGCAACAATCCCTGATGTCCCTGGATTCCTAGCAGGCCTTCATTACGATGCGGGCCTTAGTACAGTTGCCATCAACAGCGTCAGGAGTGCACTGTCCTCACACCAGCCCATTAGGTATAGGCTCCAACCACCTGGTGTCTAAATTCATGAGGGGAGTGTTAACACCAGCCCTCCACGGCCCAGATACAACTTCACCTGTTTTCGGACGTAGGGATCGTTCTGACCTACTGAGGAGCTGGTTCCTATGACAGAGTTACCACTCAACAGCTCACCCTCAAAGTGGTGATGCTGATGGCACTGACTACAGCCCAACGAGTCCGAATTACAGAAAACATGTGCTGGATAGCATGGTCTCCACCCTGCAAAGGTGACTTTCTTTTGTCCCAGGACCTATTGAAGCAGCACAGACCTGGGGATCGTGGGCTGCAGTTGGAGTTTCGGGGTTACCCACTGATGCCACCCTCTGCATAGTCACCCATCTCCGCCTCTACATCCGCACTACACGAACCAGCAGAAGTGGAGCAGGGGCTCCTCATCAGCCACAAATCTCCACATCACCGGGTGACTGTGCAGACTATCGCAATGGTGGCTCAGGTCGGTGTTGGGTGCAGCAGGAGTAGGTACTAACATTTTTAAATCTCCCTCTACCAGGGCGAGGGCCATGGTGGTGCCCATGGACCACATTCTCGCCACTGCAGGCTGGGCCAGTGAAGCAACCTTCTAGGGGTTCTACAATAAGCCGCTGGTCGCCCCCGCAACGTTCGCGGAAGCCGTGCTGGGAGCCGCTCCGTGACTGGTTTGTCCCGAATTAGGGGTCTTTTGCTTTGTTATCATTTGTGTTAATTACTGTGCATTATTTTTCAGCCTGTTCAGTCTGGAATGCATTAACTACCTTCCTTCATCAGTATTGCGGCAGTGTGATAGCATGGACGATGTTCAGGGCATGAAATGACAGAGCTTCGAAATCTTCACGAAGTCACTCACGTGATCTCCGAAATAAAATAGTAAGATTAACGAGAACCTTACCATGTTCGAAGATTGATCTTATTTTATGAGGAGTTGCGGTGAGGGATTTTCATGCCCTCGCTCCACCCTCTATCATAAGGTCAGCTGGTATGTTCTACATTCTTTTAATCTTACTATTTCCAGTCAAGGTGCATTCTGTGATTCACGCCGCTGCTTTGATAAGGATGTCGCGCATGCGTGCTGGTGGGGTCTTCACGACATCCCTCACCGCAACTCCTCATAAAATAAAGATCAACCTTCGAAATTGGTAAGTTCTCGTTTAATCTTACTATTTTAGCTTAGAGATGAAACTGCACATAAATACAATCAAGCCGTCAAGGATAATCAGTAAAGCAAAGGGGAAGATACAGAGTGCAGAATAAAGTTCAAAACATTGCAGCACCTCAGTTCATGAGACAAAGTGCATGTCCGTAAATCAGAGAGTGCTCTCAATTATGTAAACGTTGACAGACTGATAACAAAAGGTGTGGCTCGGTGGCACAGCGGTAGAGTTACTGCTTCACAGTGCCAAAGATCCAGGGTTTGCTCCTGGCCTATGGGTGCTGTTCTGTACGGAGTTTGCACGTTTTCCCGTGACCTCGGAGGGTTTCCTCCGAGATCTTTGGTTTTCCTCCACATTCCAAAGACTGTACAGGTTCGTAGGTTAATTGTTTGGGTTAAAATTGTAAATCGTCCCTAATGTGTGTAGGATAGTGTTCATGTACAGGGATCGCTGGTTGGTGCGGATGGGTGGGCCGAAGGGCATGTTTCTACGCTGTATCTTTTAAACTAAACTAAACAGAAGGGAAGGAGACCCTTGTTCTGAAAGTGTACCGTTGTGTGTTTCAGTTTAAATTTATTGTCACGTTTTTTTTCCCGAGATACAGTGAAAAGCTTTTGCTGCTTGCTAACCAGTCAGCAGAAAGACAATACATGATCACAGGGTATGGATACAATGAGGAGGGCCAGGGGTCATTTCCACACCACAAGGGCTTGTCCATGAGTAACTCCTTACCCACCTGTGAGACGGCCTGCAGTCCAGTACATGATTACTAAGGACAGGACAATCTGGCCAGGCAGCTCAGCACCCACTCCTCTCGCGATGCATTGGGTACGCAGCAATGGCCTGGAGCATCACTTTGCCCAGCGACCACTTCATCATCTTTTCAACCTACGGAGGAAGGAAATGACGGTGAGCGCAGGTGCTAGACGTTGATGACTTCCTCAGGTGGGTCTGGAGGCCTAGGGACATATACAGCATGTAAACTGGCCCAACTTGCAGCTAACATGTCACATCTACACTAGTCCCACCTACCTGCGTTTGGCCCATATCTCTCTCAACCTGTCCTATCCACAGTGACTCCAACTCTCCCGCTTTCGGCGGGAGATCTCCCGCCGAAAAGCCATTTTCGCAAAATCTCCCGCTCTCCGGCTTGAGATTTAATTTCTCCCGCCCTGGCTTTGTGTCTCCCACTTAAGATGTATTATCTTCCGCTTGAAATGTTCTTTCTCCCGCCCAATTACCTTTTTAAAAAGTGGAATTTAATTTTCATGCATTTCCACAGTGTATAAATCACCAAATGCGCACACGCGATACTACATACGTTTTAATGCATGTAGTACATACCCCCCCCCCCCCGCCCCCCCCCCCCCCCCCGGACCCGGGCGCAAGGGACTTCGCGCTCGTGATTGGAGTCTCCAGTTTCCTAGGGGATCCAGGCGGGAGAATCTCCAGATCAGAAGGTGCTTGGGGTTGGAGTCTCTCTATCCATATCCCTGTCTAAATGTTTCTTAAACATTGAGATAGTCCCAACCTCTACTACCTCAACAATGGCAGCCTGTTCCATACACCCACCACCCTTTTTGTGAACAGGTTACCCCTCAGTTTCCTATTAAATCTTTCCCCCCCTTCACCTTGAACCTATGTCCTCTGGTCCTCGATTTCAAAGAAATTCTCTGCATCTACCCAATCTATTCATAGAAACATAGAAACATAGAAATTAGGTGCAGGAGTAGGCCATTCAGCCCTTCGAGCCTGCACCGCCATTCAATATGATCATGGCTGATCATCCAACTCAGTATCCCGTACCTGCCTTCTCTCCATACCCTCTGATCCCCTTAGCCACAAGGGCCACATCCAACTCACTCTTAAATATAGCCAATGAACTGGCCTCAACTACCCTCTGTGGCAGAGAGTTCCAGAGACTCACCACTCTCTGTGTGAAAAAAGTCTTTCTCATCTCGGTCTTAAAGGATTTCCCCCTTATCCTTAAGTTAAAATACATTAAGTTAAAATACTTAAGAACCAAACACCTGTATTCCTCTCATGATTTTGTACAGCTCAATAAGATCACCCCTCATCCTTCTGCGCTCCAAGGAAGAGAGTCCCAGCCTACTCAACCTGTCCCTATAGCTCAGGCCCTTGAGTCCTGACAACATCCTCATAAATCTTCTCTGTATCCTTTCCAACTGGACAACATCTTTCCTATAACATGGTGTCCAGATCTGAACACAATATTCTAAATGCGGCCTCATATATATAACTGCAACATGACCTCCCAACTTCCAAACTCTATACCTCTGACTGATGAAGGCCAAAGTGCCAAACGCCTACTTGACCACCTTATCTCCCTGCAACTCTGTCTTCAAGAACCAAACACCTGTATTCCTAGATCCCTCGCTCTCTACAACACTCCCAGAGGCCGACCCATTCTCTATGTAGTCCTGCCCTTGTGGTAGATGCTAGGACTGTGTACAAAGAATAGCATAAGTGAAGGCTTTATCACCGCTATGTCTATCTTCTACACATTTGTACCTTCTACCCACAAATTTTCTACCATCTACTAACAAAGACCCCTCTGCATAACAGGCAAGTCCACCAAAAGATAGGACACAAAAGCTGGAGTAAATCAGCGGAACAGGCAGTACCTGTAGAAAAGTGTCTATCTGCAGTTCTTTCCTACACAAGCAAAATTACCTGTAGACTGGTATTAACATAGACTGTCCACTCTCATCGAACAGTCGTGAAAAACACAACCCTCTATGGGTTCACCATCTGGTCGAATGGAAAGTGTACAGACAAGATTTACCAGGATGTTGCCAGGACTAGAGGGCATGAGCTTTAGGGAGAGGTTGAGCAGGCTGGGATCTATTCCTTAGAGTGCAGGAGGATGAGGGGTGATCTTCAAGGTTCAATATCAAGGTCAGTTTATTGTCTCATATACCAATTATAGAGGTGTAGTGTAACAAAATCATGAGGAGGACTAGATCATGTTGAAGCACAGAGTCTTTTACCCAGAGTAGGGGAATCGAGGACCAGAGGACATAGGTTCAAGGTGAAGGGGAGGATGTTGGGTGCATGGAACAAGGCCCCAGAGGTGGTATTTGAGGCAGGAACTATCCAGTCCACTGCCACCATTTTATTCACTGTTTCAGAATAAAATCTGATAATTATATTTTCATAAAAAGTGGCAGGTTTATGAGCAGGCTCAGTGTGATTAATAACTACAAGATTCATGTACTGTACTTTGGCTGCTGCAGGCAGAATGCAATCTGTACTCGATTTTGGTTTTCAAAAGATAATTTAACATTTTTAATAGGTGGTAATGAATTTTAATGTGCCAAAGATCTGCAGGTGTCCTAACCCTCTCCAGCTTTTTATGTGAAAGCTGATCCATCCATGCTGTAGGGGGGAGGTGGGGGAGACACAAGAGACTGCAGATGCTGCCATTTTGAACCAATGCACAGTGCTGGAGGAACTCACTGATCAGGCAGCATAGAGTCATAGAGAGTGATACAGCATGGAAACAGGTCCTTCGGGCCAACTTGGCCACACCGACCAACATGTCCATCGATGCTGTCGTCCCACCTGCCCATAAACCCTGTCCTATCCTTGTACCTGTCTAAATGTTTCTTAAACGTTGCGATAGTCCCAGCCTCAACTACCTCCTCCTGCAGCTTGTTCCATACACCCACCACCCTTTGTATGAAAAAGTTACCCTTCAGGTTCCTATTAAATCTTTCCCCCTTCACCTTAAGCCTCGGTACATGGTCCTCGAATCACTACTCTGGGTAAAAGATGTGGTCTACCCGATCTATTCCTCTCCATTAATTTTATACACCTCTATAAGATCACCCCTCTCCTCTGCACTCCCAGCCTGCTCACCTCGCCCTATAGCTCAGGCTCTCTAGTCCCTGAACATCCTGGATAAGTCTTCTCCATACCTTTTCCAGCTTGACAGCATTCTTTCCTGTAACATGGAAGTGAAAACGATTTTTTAGATGCGGTCTCACAATGTCTAACTCCCAACTTCTATACTCAATTACTCTGACTGTGAAGGCCGTCTGTGGAGGAAAAGGACAGATAAACGTTCATTTTAAAGAAGGAACTGCAGTTGTGGAGAATCGAGGGTAAACAAAAGCGGAGAAACTCAGCGGGTGCAAGCAGCATTTAGGAGCGAAGGAGCTAGGCGAGTTTTCGGGTAGAGACCCTTCTTAGGACTGGTCAGGGATCAGGGAACGACTCGTTTGTTTAGACGGTGATGTGGCGAGATAAGGACAATGAGTGAAAGATATGCAAAAAGTATCGATGATAAAGGGACAAGCCATTGTATGCTGTTTGTAGTGTGAAAATGACGAAGTAGTGCGGAATGGGGTGGGGTTTAGAGATATAGGAGATAGAGGGAATGCCAGGGCCCGAGGGCTGTTGGGGAGAGTTGGGAAGGGGGAGGAGACAGCCAAGGTTAAACAGAATGAGAAAATTCAATGTTCAGGCCAAAGATGCAGACTCCCCAAGCGGAATATGGAGTGCTGTTCCTCCAGCTTGCGGTGTTGCTCACTTGCCGTGGAGTGAGGCCCAGGACCAAGAGGTCGGTTGTGGAATGGGAGGGGGAAGATTGAAGTGCTGAGGCCACCGAGCGAGGTCGGGGTGGTTTGGGACGAAGCGGAGGTGTTCGGTCGTGACGCGATCGCCGAAGCCTGTACCGTTGTGACTCAACCGATATAGAGCATCTGGCATTTCGGGAAAGCAGCGGATGCAGTTGATGAGGTTGGAGGAGGGGCAGGGAACCTCGGTCGGACCTGGAAGGGACTGCTTAGAGAGTCCCTGAAAGGAGTGGAGGGGGGAGGTGAGAGGGACAAGTGTGTGCATTCTTGCGGCTATGCATAAGGGAAAGTGCCCGGACGGAAGGGGTAGAGTGGGAGGGGAGGAAGAAAATGGTACAGGAGGTTGATCGAGTAAATATGGGAATAGCAGGGTCTAGTTAGCGGGAAGGCAGGAGCAGGGGGGGAATGGGAAGATGTGGCCGGGTTTTTGGAGGGGTCACGTTGAGTGCGCGAAACTGGCGGAGGACTATATGTTGTATTTGCCGGCTGGTGGGGCTTGAAAGGTGATGACCAGGGGACTAGCTGCCTGTTGCGACGGAGGAGGGGAATGGGTGAGCGAGGGCAGTGTTGCGGGGGTGTGGAGGAGACCTGGTGCGGCCTCATCAATAGTGGGGGGAGGGGGAAAGTCCTGTTCTCTGAAGAATGAGGCCATTTTTGATGACTCTGCAAGAATGAGGCCGCTGTTTGTTGATGAATAACGTTGCCAGGTCCCAGGATCCTTCTCAGCCTAGATATTTTCACACAGAGGGCCGAAACCTTCTCCGACTGATGGGGGGGGGGGGGGTGAAAGGGAGGGGGGGAGAAAGAAAGAAGGAGGGGAGGAGGGCTGAGGGGAGGTAGGAAGGGGAGGAGACAAGGGTTAACAGAATTTTTTGCGGGGCAAGGGGGCGAACATTCATGTTCATGCACGAGATTGACCAGGGATCCCCAAGGGATATGAGGTGTGTTCCTCCAATTTGCGGTTTGTTGCTCACTCTGGCCGTGGAGGAGGCAGGGGAAGAGAGGATCGGGATACGGAATGGGAGGGGGAGTTGACGTGCTGAGCCACGGAGGTTGGGTTTTGGTTATGCGGACCGAGCGGAGGTGTTTGGCGAAAAAGTCAGATACTGTCAGTGGTCTGTAGAAGGTTTCGACCCAAAACGTCACCTGTTCTTTTTTCAGAGATGCTGCCGGCCGACCGCTGATTTACTCCTGATTTTAGAAACATAGACACAGGAAAATAGGTGCGGAGGAAGCATTTGGCCCTTCGAGCAGCCACCGCCATTCAATATGATCATGGCTGATAGTCGCTATCCATATCCGTGCTGCTTCTCCCCATATCCCTTGACTCCACTGTCCATAGCGCTCCTAGGAGCTCTATCCAACCTCTCTCTTAAATTTTTGTGTCCACGTCAACATTCTCTGTGTAAAAAACCAATGACTATACGTCCCCTTTAACTTACTTCATTTCTCATAAGCCTAAGCCCTGTTGTGTTTTGAATGCCCATCATGGGTAAAAGTGTGGACTATATCTGCTCCACCCATCATCTCGCAATTTGATGTGGTTTCATCAGCTCATCCCTCACAGGATGTATGCTGAGCCCTCTGTCACAGTAAGGCGGCGTTGGAGTTCGCGCAGTTTGGCCCCATGTCTGAGGAGGATGTGCTGGATTGGAGACGATCCGAGAAGGTTTCGAGAAGGTTCCAGGAATGAGTAGGGGAAATAAGTTTGTCGGCACTGGGCCTGTACTCGAGGAGTTTAGAAGATGAGGAGGGACCATTGAAAACATACGAATAGGAACAAGGCTGGTGAAGTGGCTGGGAGAGGATCTTTCCATAGTGGGAGAGTGAGGGGCCCAGGGCATTGCTTCAGAATAAAGGACTACTTTAGACTGGCGAGGCGGAATTTTCTTTAGTCAGAGGGTGGTGAATTGGGAACTCAATGGCAGGATGTATGTGGAAGCCTGGCCCATCCAAAAAAATCCTATTATGAAGCCATCAAATTATGCGTACAGGTTTAGGTATTGTGGCGCCTGCCTTCTCCAGTTTAATTCTCTTGTCACTCACTCACCTCCCATCTATCCATTCTCTACTCAATCTTTACCTCATTCAACAAATCAACTCCCCAAATCCAATA